>OMNN01024065.1:0-20192 GCA_900302755.1 Chromis chromis
CTCTCAGGCTCTTTATTATCTCCAGAGCTGGGTTCAGAAGTTTAGCTTCTATCTCAGGATACCTGAGTGAAGACTTGAGGTAAGACTGAATAAGAGCATCATAGTGGGCCAGGTCCTTCATGATGTTGCTCAGACATTCACTCTGCAGAGACAGAAAGATAGATTAAAAACACCCACCTGACACTTGTTTCTATTTTTAAAAATGAGCAGAAAAAGTTTTGGATAACAGATTTCTTTGTATCTTTGTATAACACACACATAATACAAATATGGCTGATAATCTTTTAAAAAGGAATAGCAAGAGCCTCACTTACCTCACTGAAGGATGAATTTCTTTGCCCAATGCAAGTGGAGTTCTGCAGGGAAAAACATTTTAAATATGAGGAGTTTGTAGATTTGTTTGTTTTACAGGCCAAATCAGTTGCTCATATTATTTAAGAGTGATTTGGCCAAGTAAAAGTGAGGCTATTTTCATCCTCTTTTGGAAAAATAGTAAATAGTAAAAAATCTGCAGAAGCCTGTCATTAAACAAAAAGTAAGGAAAACAAAAGGCTATTTTGGTATTTACTTTTAATAATGTCTTGTAATTAATAATTTAGGTCGCTGATAAATCAACAAGTGCTACCTGAGCCACAGTGGGTGCGCAGGCCAGCACAGTCTCTGCTGTGCTCTTTATCGCCACAGTATCAGACATGATGCTGGAACACAAATCATTCTGTAACACACACACACAAAACTTATTGATTATACAGAGTAAAGGACAGAAAGAAAAGAATTAAAAAATGTTTTATTTGTACTCACACTCTTGAGAACCTCTGTGATGTTCAGCAGGAGGTTCTTGAAGAGCGCTGGGCATTGTGCCAAATTATCCGGGCTCCGATTGCGCATCGGGAGTCCCGTGGATGTGCGCAAGACCAGCAGCAGCGCACAGCTGGCGAAGTCTGCACCGAAAGAGAATAATAACCATCAACACATGCGTCTTATAGGCCTTCAGAAGCCCTCTGGTATCCAACATGCAACACAAAACACAATACAATATGTAAGAATAGCAGCACAGGTGCCCATCTGACAACTGACTTACAGAAATGAAAGTTTGCCATGTTTCTGAGCAGATAGAGATCTTGGATCAAGCCTGGTACTGGCAGTTCTGTGCTGCTGCCTTCTTTGTCTGATGAATTTATATGCTTTCAAGGGGGTTTCCCTCAGTCGACCTCTGCAGGAGCGCCAGTAAGAAAACTAAAACGTCACGCGTAATTTCCTCGTTGATCTCCCAGCACACATGAGTTGATTGAAATAAAAAGGGGAAGGTCGGTTTTAGTTTCAGATTTTAAAAAGAAATCAGCTACGGGGGGAAAAAAAAGTAAAGAGTGATGTAACTGTGATAATTTATTCCTTTGTGGCTTGTTCATAAATTTGGGAAGTAGAATAATAGAGCCTATAACTCAAGGTCGATGACGTGATCACAACTATTGAGATCATCTTATTTTCTGTTTGCAAAAAGGCTGATTGGTGACGTGATTCATGTGGATCTGGAGGAGGTTTTGCGCGCTTGGAATCCTGGCCCCTGATCCGTTTCAACAGCAGTACACGATGGCAAGTGGCAAATGTGGCAAAGCTACAATCACGGACACTTGATTACGCACTATGTGTAGATTATAGGATGTCGGTCAGTGGCCAACACCTGCAGAAAAATCCACAGAATCAAATGCGTAAAAGTGAAAAACATTAAAGAAAACGACAGAGGGATGAGAGATTTCCCTGTAGCAATTTGCGCAGTTACTTCTCAACATTTAAACACACATTTAGAATATTTAAATATATGCAATGCACCAGGCCAGAGTTTCAAAGAGCAGAGGTGCAGTGGGAATTTTTTGCAGTTTTAGTCATGCTCAATAGGTTTGCGTGTTAATGATGGACAACCTGGTTACAGAAGCCAGTCATACAAACTAACTAACTGGTGGGACATGAATCAGAATGAAATTAGGCAACCATCGGGGCTGTAGCGGTAAATTAGAGGACGGGTAAACCCGGGCTCATCTGTCTGATCGGAACAAGCCTGTGTGGGCCACCTTTACGCAGCTGTGGTATTTTATTAACTCACATACGGTTATGATTGATGCCGCAGCACGTTTTAAACCGATACAAACCGGATGTCAATCCTGTCTGACTCCCTCTGCATCACCCCTCTGACCCATGGAAACAGATCCAGTCAGAAGCTGCTAACGTCAATGTAGAGGAGGATTGGTGTGATTTTTCCTGTCTGTCACCAATGTTTTTTTTTTTTACTACTTTATTTGCACGCAAAGGTGCCAAAATCAGACACAGGAGACACCATTTTGTAAAAGATCTGTCCTCCAGTGGCACATTTTATGCCTCCATGCCAACCCATTTCAAAAAGGGAATCTTGCCTAGAGCTATAATATAATATAATGATGATAAATAAGACCTGTCCAGGGTGTCCCCTGCCTTCGCCCTAAGTCGGCTGGGATAGGCTCCAGCCCCCCCGCGACCCTTCAGAGGATTAAGCGGTGTACAGATAATGAGATGAGATGAGAGATAATAAATAAAATAATTATATAACCATACCCATCTCCTAAAAGGGATGTTCTGCATAATGAGGTCTACTTAGAGTATATTATACTTATAATAGCTATCTGACCCAGTTATCTATGTGGAATTTCAAATGGAAGAGTTTTACTTGTAGCAGAACATCTTTATGTTACTTAAGTAAAGGATCAACCTTCTACCACTAGTTTTCATCCTTGTAAATGCTTTTTAAATACTATTTTTGTGTCTTAGTTAACTGTTAACCTGTCTTGGCTGTCATAACATGTTAACTGTTGACATTTTAGAGTCATAACTGTGATGACTCTATAAAGATATATAACATTATAAAAGTATATGATTAATTAAAATGAAAATGTTACTGTTTGTTGTATTCGACAGTACTGTAGGTAATGTAAGTGGAAATAAAGTCATTTTAAAGTCTTTAAAATACTGTTTCTACACGTCCATGACCGTAAAACTCCATTCGCTGAGGAAAATGTACTACAATCGAAAGCTTCAATGGTCATTCTGGTGAAAGTTTCAGTTTCACACAGTCATGAATGAACTTTCAACTTCCAGTGCAGTTTTGTTTTCAGATGGTGTCAAAAGTTTGCTAATGAGTATCTGAGAATTGCACATTAATGTGAATTTCTCATTAATATGAAAAGGCACAACCTCATCCCCTTCTGACACATCCCAGTCCCAGTTTTCAGAGCACACAGTCCAATTCTTTTGTGCTTTTTTACACCTCTGAAAGGAAGTGCACTCTTAGAAACTATAGTGGTCAGTGCGTGGTTGACAGGAGTTTCCTGGCCTTTGTCTGCCTTCACCACAGGATCATCAGAGAATGAAACTTACCATTACTCTTTAAGTGTGGCGTATACTTACACATTTGGCCAACCATGAAAAAAAAACCCATTGTAATCATTACCAAACATTTCCAGTCATATAGAATCATCTCCCTACACTTATATAGCTTTATCTTCTACCACAAGTGGCCAATTCATCTTACATTTTAAGATCACAAGTCAGTTTTTCACGTGAAGGAAAAATTCCTAAAAGGGGTTGCCCAAAATTAATATCGAGTCCCTTTAAGAGCAAGCAAACCAACCCCACTGGGAGAATGAGAAACAAACAAGTGTCATGATGAGGCAAGACTGAAACAGAGTGAGTTGAGTCATACTACGTGTAATGTGGTGATGTTTTATATTCCTCTCTCGGCCGGTGATTGTGCATTAGAAATGATGTCTTATGACCTCAGACAGTGGACTAGTTTCTGTACTTGTTCTTCTGGATCTCAGTGCTGCATTTTTTACAGTTGATCACAGCATCTTATTACAGAGACTGGAACATGTTATTGGGATTAAAGGAACAGCACTAAATTGGTTAAATCATATTTATCAGACAGATTCCAGTTTGTTCATGTTAATGACGATTCTTCCATCCGCACTAGAGTCTGTTATGGAGTTCCACAGGATTCTGTCTTAGGACCAATATTATTTACTTTGCACATGCTTCTCCTAGGAAAAATTATTAGGAAGCACTGCATAAATTTCCATTGTTATGCAGATGATACCCATTTATATTTATCTATGAAGCCAAATGAAACCAATTAGTTGGTCAAACTCCAGGCATGTCTGAAGGACAGATGTTTCTGGATCTGGAGCTACACATCCCTAATCTGTAGCCACTGGCCTCACTACCTGCTGTCCTGCCATCCCCACCCCAACCTCTCTTGCTGTCCCTCCCCCCTCATCCCCACTCCCAACCCAACTGGTCGAGGCAGATGGCTGCCTTCCCTGAGCCTGGTTCTGTTGGAGTTTTTTTCCCCCCTTCCCTAACCTAGGTTTTTTTTTTTTGTTCCTTCCCACCGTCGCTGGCTGCTTGCTCATAGGGAATCCAAAAGCACTTTGGATCGTTGGATTTTCTGTTTTCTGTTCTTCCTTATAATGTTAAACACTATGTGATGACATATGTTGTAAATATGCGCTATATAAATAAAACTGAATTGAATTGAAGCTCATTTGAAAGAGATGAATGCATCCAGTCGTCATGCAATGACAAGCACATGTAGAAATCCAACATACTGTACAGCAAAACCGACATATATGAAACAAAGTTTATTCTTTATTTTACATATCTGTACATAAACATTTCTTCCCTCAAATAAAGTATCTGAATACAATAGGATGAAAACGATATTAACACACTTATTCATTTAAAATGACTCGTGTCAGAAAATCAACATTCACAAAATGTTGAAGAGCAATTAGAGTGAACGTATTACCAAAATCTACAACTCCACTACAAGGCAGGCATTTTTCCTTTACACTCTTTTAGCACCTTCAAATGAACATTTCTCAGTTGAAAACTACCATTTGTGCAGAATAAAAACGGGTCGACTTTGAAATACTTTAAAATTACTGTCCAACTTAAAATGGTTCTGAAGAAGTTAGTTTTCTATCGTTTTTTTTCCTCTCTTTTTTTTTTACACAATGTTGTTTCTTTTTTCTCATGACTGACTTTCTACTAATTTTTTTTCACTATTATTTTACTTTTTTTCCCACAATTTTTGCATTTTGAACAGTTATAATTTAGTGGCGAATGTAGAAAGTTAAAAAGAAACAATAGCAAAGCAAGGCCGATCACTGCACAGGAAGCTGGGGACAGAATCCATGACAACACACAATCAGTTTCCTCTTCTCCCAGTGCTACTCCGTCCTTAGCACTGAGAGAAAACCACAGAAGCAAATGAAAGAGGGGTGGCCTTCTTCTGTACTGCTGCTGCTGCTGCTGCTGCTGCTACCGCTGGACTCAGTGAGTTTGGACAGGAAGGTAGACAGGAGGGAAACAGGGAAGCAGCGAGGAGCAAAATACTTAGGACAAGCGGGGAAGGGTTTGGATCGACAAGGGGCAGAGGTGGAATGGCCGGAAAGGGGAAAGTTAGTTTTGGAGCGAGGGGCTAAGCTTGGCAGAGGGAAGCAGAGTGGAGCAGGGACAGGCATCTTATTTGGATAGGGTCTTCTCAGCCAAATGTTTCTGCTGGCTCTCGGCATGCCTGGGAAAGAGAAAAGGGAAAAGGGAAAATGTCACCATTCAGCGAAGTTAACATGTTAACTGCAGCAGGACTGCACCTTAAACACTCCTGATCACCTGGTGAACCTACTTATACCTGGTTAACCCCTGTCCTCCCCCTACCCATCCCTCTTTACATCCATTCGTTCCCTCCTCCCTCATTTTATTCTCTCCTCTTTTAGGCACCATCAGAGATCAATAGTCGGCTTGAGGAAACAAGATTAAGCCTTGATTACACTCCATTATGGCTGCACAAATGCGGAAATCATGAATACATAGTTGCTAGGGATCGACCGATATGGGTTTTCCGGGGACGATACCGATGCCGATTATTGGTGCTCAAGAAAGGCAGACAACCAATATTTGGAACTGATATACAATAAATGTAATGTGTTAAGTCATGTGATAGCAGATAAATTGTCATTCATAACTAGGATTCTTCATTAGTAACAGGGACTACAACTGTATATGTAAAATAGAAATAGGGTTGATAAATTAGGACGCTCTCGACTGAGACTGATCAGTCTGTGTCCTGCAGTTACATCTGGTGTTCTTCTCTGTTTTCTTAATATTTTACTGTTCTATCACTTTCATTGCCCATTAAGGTCCATATCTTGAGGCATTATTAATTATTGTTTTCCAGACTATTTTTCAGGGTAATATGTGGCTGCCTTCGAACTTAGCCTCTAGCCGTTAGCGTAGCCTTAGCCACTGTGAGAGGAGCTAACTTCCTGGTTTGTGGCAACGGCTTGTGTTTCTTGTTCAGGTTATGCAGTCTCTGCTTGAGAGACATTTCTGAGACCATAGAGTGATAACAGACAGAGAGGTGGCTGCATCTGACCTGAAGTAGTGCATTTAATTTATCAATATTTAGTCAATAAATGCTGCTCTTGTGACACATCAACACAATTTCGAGGGGTCTGCACGTATGCTTATTACTTAAAATTAAAAAAATTCTGTTACAAGTACCCTAGCGGACCCTTATATGTATACTTGTAGATGTAGCCTTATACTCCCTTGTCGACGTGCACGTGGATAGTAGTTGTTCCGAGGCCAGCGTAACACGTTTTGCATTCGTGAGAACAAGAAAATTCATGAGGGCCACTGTGATCTTGAGTAGATGGCAAAATTGACGTCATTTGTACCGTACTGGACGAAGGCTCTTGTCGGTTGCTCTAGACTTTTAAAATAACATTTCCCTAGCAGCAAAAGTATATTTGCATAATATCCAGCATCTAAACAAACTGTTACAGAGAGAAGGGAGCTGTCGGGAACCAAAGTGTTTTCATTAAGTATCCTTGGAGTTTTCACAGTAAGGGTTCTAGTGAATCGGATGTTGGGAAGACTTTGGGAAGAAAACAGTTTTTCTGGATGAATCTCCTTCACATCAGCCTTTGTTTTATGATTAGAGTCTTGCTCTGGTAATAATCTCAGAAAAGCTCAATTTGTGACTTATATATGAGGGCTGAACAGGGATCCTGTACTGGAGTGCCTGTGTTACTTTTTTGGCCACTTCCATGAGGGTCTGTGTGATGAAAATTTCATTATCTGCCCAAGAGTCTGCATGGACCACTTCATTTACGTCCATGTGCATCCCTAAATCTGTGTCCACGCATCAAGTGTAGTGCCCACAATAGAGTATAATCAAGGCTCAGCACTGGCCTCAGTCTCCTCCCCCACCAGTCCCCAGTCAAGAAACCTAACCAGACGACTTCTGCAGTTCCATCCTCATCCTCACTTTCATTGTTTCTCCCCATTACCCAACACTTCCTCTCTGCGTTACTGTAAATCTGTAAAGTCATGAGGTTTTAGTGGTTAAAATGTCAACATTCTACATTTTTCTTACTGTCAACAAATCACAAGACCAAACTTGACAAGAAACTGCCCCTACACACAAGTCATGTTGAATGTAGCTCAATCCTCTCTGCCACAGACTCTCGCTGTAGTCCAAAAACTACTAAAGCTCATCAGTGAGAGTGTGTGTGTGTTCATATTCACATGTATTACCACAATGTGAACATTTAACCATTTCTGAGACTTATTGCGTCACCATATGTTTTTTTTTTTTTACATTTTGTAAAAGGGCCAAAAAAAGACTTCAGATTTCTCGGGTCAGGCATTACAGGGTTAAGCTTATTTTCGACCCAATCCCAAATTCACCCTCCTGCGGCCTGAAGTGTTAAAACTAAATCCACAGCAGGAAATAGTCCCTAACAAATGCATTATTTTTGTCTTGTCTGAGTAATGTTTGAGAAAGGGGAACTCCACTGATTTACATGTCAAAGTGTTTACAAGTCTTCAGAACTACAGCATATGTAAAAAGAAAGAGAAAAAAAATGCAAAATCTGAAAACCGACCACCTTTTCGGTATCGCAGGTTCTGACAAAGATGAAAAATGTGTGGAATCATTTTCCTCTGAGTATTGTGCATTGTGAAACTGGCAATGATATTTTTTTCTACAAAGGAGAAAGAATGTTTACATATATACATCTTCAGTAGGAACAAAGTAAAAAAGCGTTGAAAGTGAAACTAATGCACTGATGTGGGTCTTTTTCCACGAGATTTCCCAACAATAAACAAAAATATAGATTATCCTGTTCGTTAATCTTATTCTGAAGGATCTTTTTTTTTACTCTAGTACGCCTGATGAGTAAAATGCTTCATCACCTGGTGAGGTCCTCAATATCAACCAGCATGGCGTCTTGCTCCATGTGTAGTTCATCCCGAATCAGTAGCAACTGTACAAGCTCCTCATTCAGACCTGGAGTGAAAAATAATATGAAGAAAAAAGAAAAAAAAAACATCGTCAGGGTACAGATGTGTCACTATGACAAAGCAGAAATTTCAGAAATGCGTGAAACACCACAATTTCCACAGTAGATGAAGCGTATTTTATTGTGCATCTCAAAATAGACATTAAATATACTTGAAATACTCTAGGTGACCGCCTAAATTCTCCAACTATGGGCTCATAAAATGACCTGAGGGCTAATAAAAACTTGATGAGCAGTGACAATCAGACCACACATCAGCGGTTGTTTTCACTATTGTTCCCTCAGCTTTGCCAGAAAATATGAGGCATACGATAAAGAGATTTTTGAGGGGAAAGTCTGCTTTGTAAGTAAAAACTAGCTCCTGTTTTTGGACTTAAGGGGATTTTTTTTTTTGTGGAGCTGTTTTGTGTGAGATGAGAGATTATTCATCCACTAGTACAAGGATCAATGATGTGTACAGTGCGGTAACAGTAAATGCTCAGGGGGAGGCTGTTAACTGGTACAGCTCTTTGAAGTGACTAACATATATAAAAGTACTTTCACATCCACTGAGAAGAGTAGGGGTCAGTATGCATGTGCATGTTTTTCCCCGTTTGCTCTCTTGCTCATTTCTGCAATTGAAAGTAGAGGTCAGTGACTGTGTGTTTCTTTTCTGTGTGTTTCTTTTCTGTGTGTGTGTGTGTGTGTGTGTGGTCAACTCACTTTCAATCTGGGAGTGCAGGTCATTGACTATAACCTGGAGCTGCCCCAGTGTCATGTCTCTCAAGTCGGTGGGCTTCAGGCTTCTTTTCATTAGACACTCGCTGATGTGAGGCATGTGTGGAAGCTGCCATTAAAAACACATAAAGAGACATGAGAATATGTAAGAAAAACACAATACACATCGTGCTCTCTCCATTTGGTGACTGAAACCTTATGATATCGATAAAAGCTCACTTTACTTAAAGAATTTGAAACAGAAAGACCGCACTGTTGTAACCTGAATGGCCCTATTATCATATGAAATTGAGAAAATGAGCTTTCACTGCATCTACATTATGTGTGAATATTGGCGGTGGTGGATTTCAATCAGTCTTTTCAATAAAAAAAGCACAATCAAAAATTCACTGGTTTCAGATCCTCGAATGTGATGTCATGCTGATTTTCTTTGGCAGTTTTAGAATAATAATAATAACTTTACTTTTAAAAACAAAGTTTACAAAGTGCTTTACAGACAGGACAAAAAAAATTGTACAACAAGACTAGATAGAATGATTAAAATGCCACATCCACGTAAGAGAAAGAACAAGTGAAATTAAAGAAAAATAGAGCATAAAACCATAAACACAAGGCTAAAAATGATAATAATAGTACTAATAGTAAAACAGTAAAATAGACACATAAATAGGGGTAAAAGAGAATAAAATGATCAATGAAATAAATAAAGTTAAAAACCAATTAGTCAAATAATAATAATAATAAAAAATATAAATAGGAATAGTTTTCACCACTTTCTGATTATACAAAACAACGAGGCCATTCGCTGAAAAAATAAGACTATAAATCTGGTTAAAACCAACAATGGCACAAATGATCAGCAGAGTAAGAGAAGTCAAATAGGTAAATAAAAGAGTAGGCTGTGAAAAACAACTTGTTTTTTTTTCCATTTCTTGCTTCCCCGGTGAACCAAAAGGGAATATCAGTCTTTCTTTGGTGTGTTCGAGATTGTAAAGTTAGGGGATTCCATGCAGGCACTGCTGTTTGGTCATAAACAGATTTATGGTGTTGTAGACAAATAAACAACAAGCTAACTCAGGGACTCTGTGGAATTTGGTCTCTCCAGCAGAGGACGACAGTGAGCCCACTGAGTGGTTTTAACCTGGTTGATTTTACATATCATATCTAGTCTTACATTCGCAATATGGGGTTTCTTTTAATGAAAAACTTTTGAAGTTTTCCACAAAATTCCAGGAATCTACAGTTGTGCGTTTGCAAAAATCTCCAAATACTGTCTTTTGTTTTTCAGTATTAACTTTAATATGCAAGGCTTTCTGTTGTGTTTTCACTTTGTTGTGCATGAATGTGTTTTTCTTAAACTTCCCCCATTGTTTCTGCTGGTTTTGTGTATGTTTTATTGACCCATTGACATCAGCTGTCAACCTCAGACTGAAGTCACCACATGCATCAAAAACACAGCATTGCACAGCGTCGTGTGTGCTTTTCCCAGGCGGACATAAACAAATCATTTGGGCTTTTTGACTTTCCCTCTGTAAAACTCTCTCACCCAACCAGTCTGACTTCTTTCTGTTTCCATCCTGCACCCATGTTCTCTCTCTATCATTCTCACTTTCACCTCCGAGCTCGACAAACAGCAGGTGAGAGAACGTGTACGCGCTCTCTTTCTCTTTGTATGCGCCTCACTGTTAGCAGGCGTGGGCGTCTGGCCGGCTCCACTCCTTAGTTTCGCACCACTCTTTCACTTTCACATTGGCACTGATGCAACTGTACTGGAGGCCGGCATGTGTCAGTTTCAGTTTCGGGTAACTGGACTCGCACAAGTAGGCGACTTAAGAGTGACATAAAGAGAAATGTGATGTCAAAGACAACATGAGTGGGGTGATGGGAAAGGTTGTAGATTGGTATTAGTTGTGACTCAGCTGCTGACTGCAGTGTGAGTTTCTGTGGCTGATTGATCATCCCATCAATTACAAATTACCATGTGAGCATTCAATACCGCTGAACCTCGATGGACTCAATGTCAGATTTGAGGAACTGCGCTGAGTGAAGCGGAGAGAGAGAATTTGAGGTTTTACAGTGAATTTTTTTTTTGCTCCTCTCACTGACATTCTGTCTTTCTCTCAGTGGTTCTGTTTGTAGATTTAGGAAAACCCAGAGCACAGCCAGACAGTTGGGTGCGAGCTTACAGTGCTGGCCGAATTCCCGTGCTTTGTCCTTGACAAGCGGGTAGGACGATCCAGTTTAGTTGGAACTGAATTAAAGCAGCAGAGTGAGTGAAGGCATGAAGGCAGTGGTTCCCGATCTGTTTTATCTGATGTAAAACCTCAACCTATTTACCAGATGACCTCAAGTAACCCTTCACTGACACCACCAAGGCATTACTTGTAGCTATTGAAACTGTTTTTAATAAGTTAAATGTTTCAGACATTTATTCTTTCTTTTTAGCTTTTTATTTCACCTGATTATCCATAATTTTAGGTTAGCGCATTATATTAAATGTTTATCCTCTCTTAGCAGACTGTTTTAATCATTTTGATCTCTTCTTGCTTGTCAACAAAGAAGTTTCCTTGCAAATTTTATTTAACCTAAGACTTCTGGAGGAAGTTGTGTACTGTGCAGTCAGCCTATTATTACTGGTAATACATAATAATATGACTAAGAAAAGTATTACACTAATTTGCAATGTATTTTTTCAACCCAATTATAATTTAAATTTCAAATTAGTCCCGCAACTGTAGAAGTGCCCCCTGTGATACAAGCACTCCTGTTCTAGGGGAAGCAATTTAGCATCCATAATGACTGCGGTTTAACAGATCTCCGGTGTTGTGGACTTTGCAGGAGGCTGCAGCCTTAATACATCTTAACATTCAGTGTGTGTTCAGTCCGGATGTGACAGTGATGTCTTCTGACTGCTGAGCACTGCTACATCCCTAAACACCGAAGTCAATGCTTTCCGGCGTATGAATTATAGATGGAGTCGGTCGAGCTGCCCTTCTCTTCTCTGAATAAGTAAAACGGTTTCTGCCGGAGAGTCCGGGTGGAAATATAACGTGTGCAGAGTCTGACACTGTGGGTGTGTGAGTGTGTGCTCCTGAGGAGGCAGCGGGGCAGATGAAAATGGATGAAATAATGATGAGCGGGGTCGTCATCACCTTCCTCGCTCTGAATGGGACCAGAGGAGACGAGGGAACGAGAGAGAGGAGGGTGGGCTTTGACTATGATTTGTTTCCATAAGATGGTAATGTCTGAAAAATGCCAATCTCATGCACTGTGTTGCTGATGACAGCCTAATTTAGTTACATTCAAAGAGGATACCTTCAAAAACGTCTTCCTAAATTATTAGTATATCAGTACTCCACTAGTACAATCTATGATAAATAAAATGATTTATGTCAGATGTACAAAACATTAATAGAATACATCAGATTAAAGAAGCACATATAACATAAACCTGCTCTGAACAGTAATCTAAAAGCTTCTAAGGAACTGAAGTTGTTTACATGACATTGAGAGCATTGGGTGTTAAATTATTTATACTGACAGTCTTTTTTTTACAAACAGCGTAGGCCTCAGATATCATTGGTGTAACTGATGAAACTGAATAATCAGCTGACACATTTGATATATTGTTGAGAATGCCTTTTTAGAAACTGCAATAACTGTTTTTTGGCCACCTGGGGGAAACAAGGTACAAACACAAGACGAACATCATCCCTTTTTAAAATATAAGTGATTCTGAGTTGTAGTTTTTTACTAAACATATCTGTATAAGAATTTGAGAGTAACATTTCACGCTTTTGTCAAAGCATCAGCATCGTATTTCTGGTACTGACCAGGTCGGCCACTGGTGACTTTTTGCGATTCTGTTTCTCCACCTCCACCTGCATCTTGGCCATGGGTTTGGCCATAGCCAGGGCCAGCTTCGCCTCCGCCTGCAGCTTCTTCTGTCGACTCAAGAAGTCCATGTCCTCGAGAGACTCTGAGTCGTCCTCTGTGGTGTCTCTGTCCGAGTAGGAGGAACTCTGCTTGGACTGCAAGGTGGAAAAACACACGACGGAGATATTGAAAGGAATAAGAAATCAGGCAGAGAAGAATGTGTGGTAAATACAAGAGACAGGGGGTAACAATGAGGCGAGGAAAGAGGAAAAGATAAGAAAAAAACAGAATAATGTTCATGTATCCTTGGCCTTTTGGTATGGGAATTTTAATCACTGACAGGAACATCATTGCACATCAGCTAGGACATGAGGAGAACGATGATGAACATGTAAAGAAATGGTGATTTTTCTCTTTCTCCCTCTTGTTCTGTTAAATGTGTCTCAGGCTGACAGGAGGTTAATGCAGCCAGTCATCCATGGCCACGGCGAGCATATACCAATTCACCTCTCATTTGATGCCCGTGAACTGGCTAACAGACCAGAGAACGTGTGCAGAGACATTCATAAAGCAACTACAAACGTCAGCTATCTCTCTGATTCATAATGAATGTGTCCAATTTTACTGCTTTCATTCTTGCTCTGTTTCAATTTTGCTTTCACACAATCTAATCTTTGCTACTTTCACACCGTCAATAATACACATTTTGTAGTGAATACATTAGAATACTGTAGTGTAACTGTGAACATGTGGGCATCATACCATGGGGGACAGAGGTGTGTCCAGACTGGTCTCTGTCTTGCTGTCGTCTGCATCGCTGTCCTTGTCGCTGCCACTATCATTGACAAAACAGATCTGTAAGTTCATGCCGCTCTGCAGCCTGCAGGGAGACACAGAAAGAGACAGAGAAATGGAAAGTAATATTAGCATAAATGCACATACCATGTCAAGTCAGTTCAACTGTCAGCTGCTTCGGCAGTAATTGACTCGGACCAGAGCCAAAAACAGACAGCGATGTCAACAGCACTGCTGCTAATGCAAACGACCCGTGATGAGTTCAGCAAAGTGCTCCAATAGAGCATTTAGAGTGCTGCAAACACGCACATGGCACTTTAATGTGTTAAAAGAAAGAAATAAGGAGAGAAAAACAGAAAAAAACGACAAGACTCTCTCTGCTTTCATCACCAGAGCAAAGTGCAGGCTGAAGGTAAAATTAAAGAGGGTTTGTGTTTTTAATCATCTCCCCTCTCGTCTCCAATGTGAATTGATCCAGGAGGCTTCCGGTAGGTCTGATGGAATCTGTCTAGGACCAGAGGGGGAGTGTTTGTGCCATGAAAGAGCAGAATATCACTAGGTGTAGATCCATCCCACTGTGGATCAATAATCTGCTTATTCAATGCAGTAATTACAAACAGGCCTGACTGATTACACAGCATAGATCCAATCAGTCCCAATTAAAACAGGACCTGAGCAGTCGACGTTTGTTTCTAAAGGGGGAGCGTCAAAACCCCCCCCATAACTCCAATTTAATAGATCGTAGGAGCCGCTAAAGTGTCAGGTGACTGTAACTGTAGTTCAAAACCAAACAATGCAGAGCCTCGCTGACATTGCCTTGACTCAGATTTGGTTATTAGTATTGGTGTATAGCTCAGCAGACAGAAATACCAACAATATGTTTGTGGTATTTTAGAAATCACATAGTTTTACCACCAGAGAATGCACTGACAAGTTCATTTTTCAACTGTAAAATCTCCTGTTCTGAACATATCTGAACGCAATTCTTTAAATAAAAGATTTAATGTATCTTTATTAAAAAATATCTGATTCTAATAAAACATCAAAACACCAACCTAATATTTCAAGCAAATTCTGTCTCTAATACAACGTGTTAATAACTTTGCACCACAGACAAGTGTCTTTTCACACATCTGACTGTTTGCATGTATTTCGTCATTATTAATCAGCAATATTGAGAAATCCCTATGATTCGAATCACATGAACACAATGAGCACTGGAGCGTTTACAGAACATCAAGTTCCAGTAAGGTATTGTGTAGGAGGCAGCAGCCCTGTGTGTGTGCACATGTGTAGGTGTCTTTTAGGAAGTGAGAGCCACAAGTGCTGATTTCATCTGCCTCATTCATACTGCTCCTCTCTGCTTCCTGTCATTCTGATCGCCCCGTCTGTTCTTTATATACAGTACAGGTACCTTTGACAGTAAATCTGAACTTTTAGATTTATACACCTCAGTTTTTCTCCTTTTGACTTTTTTCAGTCAAAGTTTTTGTGTAGGATCCCCTTTCAGTGCATCCTCATTCAGAGAATTATCAGGCCGCAAAAAAGGAAAAAAAAAAAAAAAGACAACCAAAATGTTGTGTTTTCCAGTATCAGTCACATGCTTTTTGGTTTAGAAAGACGTAATATGTCAGAGGTCTCACCGTGAGGACAGGCTGGGTTTGCCGCTCTTGCTGCAGCTGGTGTAGATACCCGGCCCATCGTCGAAGAAACTGCCCAGGGCCAACTTCTGCCTGATCGACTCCCTCTCATTCTTCTGGGCCTGCAACAGGAGATTAACAAGATTGGGTTACTTTTTAATGATCTTTTAGATAATTGATATTGTCATTTCAAAATGAGGCCAGGTCGTTGCCATGCATGCTACATCACCATCACCCTAACTCTCTTCTCCCACAGGACGAGCTGTGTGCAGAAATAGAAAGCGCTGTCACCCGGAGCACTTTCTGACAGTACAAATCACTGGGGCTAGCATATAAATAGCAGCAGCCTCTTCTTAATTAGCAATAAGAGGTTCTGTGTCATCTTAGCAAGCGCTGATACAAAGTGTGGAGTCAGCTGATGTCCTGAACAAAATATGTGAAGTGTCTCAGTGCAGATCATCACAAGTTGGCATTACCGGTATTCACCAGCAGGTGGTGCTGTTGTCTCAGATAATAACCAGTAAACACATACAAACATTGTGGAAGGCCTTCACCTTCAAGACTCAGTTCACATATGACAAACTCGAGAGGAAAAACTGCAATAATAATTTCATACATGCTTAAAACTGCAGGAATGCCAGCATTACAAAATTGCAGACCTGCTTGGGGCTTCGTCACAACCCACAAATTTCTAACTCTGGACAGCTTCAGGTTTGGCAGCACTTCACTCACACTTGTGCGCACCAGCTTCCTGTCTTATCTGTACTGATAACAGGTTTAGACATCCAACTGGGATGGAAACAACCATTGAGCCACTCAGACTTAGGACAGATTTTCCAAGACACTCTGCAAAACATTTTTTTGTTTGGTCAGACTAGACTGTATAAGAAAGACAGCGAGTTTGGAGATTTAAGCAACTGTTTGGCTTGTAAATCTTCAATTAGCAAAGCAATGCATAATAAGGCCATTTTTATGTGATGTTGGGATCGATGGCAGAGCATAAGTGGCATTAAGGTTCCCATATTTCTGGTCTGTATCTTCAAAATTAAGGCAAAAAAAAAGAGAGTAGAATCCATGTGAAAATGTGCTGAGCAGAGAAGAGATGGTGTTAGCCTGGAGTGTAAACACTATCCCTCCCTTTATGGGTCTTCCTCTTTCTCCCCCCCACCCCTTTCCACTTACACCTCCATAAATCTTTCACCTTCTTCATCTCACATCCCCATCCGTTCTTTATTCACCTGATTCAGCCACACCAGTCATTTGTCTTCCCTCTCTTCCTCATTATCCCCAATTCCACTCATCTCCACTCTCTCTCCTTTGAGCCTCGGGCCTCTCCTATTCCTTCCATCAAGCTATCTCTCTGCCGGTTCACTCTGTTCTTCCCTCTCCAAATCACTCATCGTACCTTCACCTCTCTCCCACTCATTTTCTCAACTCCTTCGCTCCCTCCTTTGCTCTCGCACCGTCTATCTCTCTCTTGACAATTGTGTGCCGGCGTTGGTGAGAGTGCCTTCACCAAGGACAAATTAACATAATCCCACTCCACACAAGAGCCTGCAAGACGCTCTTGGCACCGGCAGCGCACACACTGGCATGTAGAGGAGTGGACCTGGCACTGCTCCTTTTGTGTGTCTGTTTGAAAGATTGCCTGGGGAATCAAGATGAACATACTTGAAAGTTTCAGTTCGTTGCTTCAAAGGCGCAGCGGCGGCATGTGTGGTACAGTGCAGGTCAAACACATTTTTGTACACATACATCACTCCCACTGACTACAACAAAGCTGTCAGTCAAGTTGCTCGGCTGAACAGTTGCTCCGAGCAAAGATGAAACCAGAAGCAGCAGGTTCACTGAGCATTGTTAACTGAATGTTCCCCTCATGTGGCGAGGGCTGAGGAAAAATAAAAAATTAGGGCTGGCCGGGATGGAAGTTTTAACACATTGAGGAAGGCTCAGGGGAGTTATTGCATGAAGCATCGGCATCACATTAAAGTTCACAGCTCCGCTTCATAGCTGTTTGCAAATGCAAGACCTCACACCGTCTCTGCTAGCTTGGCTGTGTGTTGATATGAAGACGTACAGCAGTTTAACTCCGCCATGAACTAATCAGGGTTGCATGTTGTATCTGAACCACTGATTTGTTTCACTAGGTCGGCTAAAAGTAAGAACAATTTTAAATCATTGATAAAGTAGTCAAATCTAGAACATAAACAGCATGAGACAGTTGTTTTCGTTGTTTTTGTATTTCATGTCATGTTATAGTCTCTCATTGTCAGAACATTCTCCAGTGCTGACACAGTGCTGTATAGAATGGTCTAACTTCACCTTGTTATCATTCTACTATAGGGGTAAATAATTGCTGTGGCTTGTTTTCATTTCTATAAACCAATCATAATTGTATTGGGCATTTGCTAAGCCCAGGATGCAGTGATGGTGTCCCCTCAAAAGAGCGACGAGGGAATTGTTTTGGTGGAACATTTGCATGCAGGGAAAAAAAACACTGTTAGTAAAATACCTAATTCACCAAAATAAATTAAAATAAATACTAGCAGGGCTGCCTTACTGCACTGCATTATTATCTCAGTGTATTAGGTTACTTTCCAGAGGTTGTGGTTGTTGTTTTCGACAGTGAAGGGAATTTTGAAAATGGTAACACAGAGGAGAAAGCCTACCTACATTTGGTGAGTCAGACTACTCCTGTGATAAAAAACAACAACATTTAATACAATTAAGCGCAGTGGTTGCAATGTAGCCTCACAACTGCTGATTGGCTGAGGCCTTTCTGTGTAGAGTTTGCATGTTTTTCTTGTGCCTCTGGATTTTCTCCTGGAGTGGTTAATTGGTGATTCTAAATTAACTGTAGGGGTGAGTGTGAGCGTGCATGGCTTCCTGTCTCTCTGTGCTAGCCTTGCAATGACTTGGCAACCTGTTTAGGGTGTACCCCGCCTGTTGCCCAGTGTCAGCTGAGACAGGCTCCAGTCCCTCACAAAAGTCTACAGGAAAAAGTAGGTATTGCTGATGAATTGATGAATGAATCTTTAATACAGTGCCACAGGGACACTCAGGCACAATGTTTTAACATAGCAGTAAATAGGATTTTTATACTTCTCCTACAGCTTTACATACAGGTGAGCAATGAGAGCATTAGGGTTCCATGCATTGCTTTGCATTGGTAATTGTCAATTAATCATGTGATTATTTAATTGATCATGTAATGAATTATTTATTCTATGTCTAAAATGTTAGAATAAGTGAAAAATGCTAGGTTATCTCCTAAAGGTTACATCTTTAAATGTCTTGTTTTTTGTGTTACCAACAGTCCAAAACCCAAAGATAATTCAACTGACCCTAATATAAAACAAGGAAAAACAGCATAAACCATGATACACTGTCACAAGTGAAGTCAACACTGCAACACAACATTACATTACCACAATAAACATTTAAACATATTCTGTGATCAGCAGCTGATTTAACAAGTGGCAGGTGATGTCAGCATCTCACACCTGCCTGACATCACAACCCCCTTACAGCTTGTTTGTGTTGTGTGCTTGTGTGTGTGTGTCTGGGTGGTAAAACAGTCATCATGGCACCCCATAAACCATTTACAAAGGTGTGGAATATGCCGCAGAGAGATGGAGGTGCGAAATGGGCAGCAAATACGCTCCTGACTACTTGTATCATCTTTTTACCTTTCCTTATTGTCTTTTTAAATTTTACACTGTATTCAATTCTGTACATGTAATGTGGAAAGATTTTCAGAGCCTCCTAAATGTAGTAAGCTATCAAATCCTGTCAGTTTCCATGCTGACTTCATACTGGTTGACTTTTGGATGAATTGTCAACTTTCCTGCTGAAAACATGCAAACCTTCTCTACTCTTGATTGGCGGAGTCACTCAAATTGTCACGAATAAAACATTACCGTAACCTTTTGTGTGCTTTACTGGATAATTTTTCCACTCAAGCCACTTACAAAATGTAATAAAATCCCGAGATGGGAAATGATCCGAACGGGTGTTTCCACATGATGATGACATGGAAAATTGCTGGATCCATTACATTAACATTTTAAGATGCATGTGGGAAGCGAGTGCGAGAGACAGAATGACTGACAATCCTAACCACCTCCTTCAGCTGCTGGCCCTGAGCACCGCAGCCGTCACTGTCCAAATTAGATTGGGAGGAACACAATTGGGCTAATTTGTGTTTTTCCTCAAATTCACTGAGCAATTTCCTCTGCTGAAAAACCCTCATTGACAAAGACATTTTCTCTTCCACTCTGCACTACAACCATTCATCCGCAGGCCTAGAGGGTGATTTAGCCCTGGCAATGACCGACGGGGTGCTTGTTTAGAGCCTTCAAATCTTCCCTGAAAATCTATATTAGAGAAGGGAGATGAATTTAATTATCTGTGCAAACAAAGAGCATCCTCCCTCTGCCTCCCACAAAATTGCAGGCTCTTGTGGCCAGAAACTGTTTAATGGTTAAGACCTGAAATGTGTGTAAATGTGGATGTGCGTGTATCTATATCTGTAAATCCATTGCTTTTCTTGATTTCAGTCGACCTTCTAAGCCTTAACTTTAAAAATATGCTAAAGGCAAAGGTTCTTTGAAATGTGTCACACCATCATTTATTAATATCACATTCCACTTTCTTTGCTTTTGCACCATTCCTCACAAAAAAAGTAAATTTTTCTGCACAATGGAGTCTTTTCATTGACCCAGACCTTCCTCCCAAGCTGGAGACAAGAACCCACTGTTAACACACA
>OMNN01024065.1:20212-34071 GCA_900302755.1 Chromis chromis
ACATGCAGGAGCACACACTTTGACAGGAAAGCACAGATCCAGACACACTGTGACATGTACTCACACACACACACACACACACACACACACACACACACACACACACACACACACACACACACACACACACACACACACACACACACACACACAAATGTCAGTTCTGGTGAGCACAGACTACCTGCCTTTTTAGGTATATTAACAGTTAAAGCATGACATTACAGCACACCTGGATATGTCTGCGAGAGCCTTTCATAAAGCCGCGGTGCCACAAAGCTTGAATGCGTGTGTTGCTGTGTGGTGCGCCGTTGAGAATCCAGACAGCGACGGCTTCACTCACATATTTCTTCCAGCGCTGACAGTGAGCTGCTGCTGAGCTCTCAGCTTTACAAACAGATACAAGGTCACTGTGTCTTCACTGAGTGTGTTATGACTGTGCTGCATAGCTTCACAGTTTACACAGATGTTCTTGCAGGCTTAGATTTGACTAAAACTAGATCTGCTTGTACACATTTCTGAAAACGTAGTGTAAGTCAGTGCATATTCCATTTAAGGGAATATTTTGATGCTTTGGGAAATGCTTATATTCTTTGTATTGCTAAGAGTAAGACGAGAACACTGATACTACTATCATACCTTTGTGCTAAGGTATTACACAAGGTAAGCCACAGCTGAGAGCAGGTCAGTTTAGCTTAGCATAAAAACAGAAAACAAGCAAAACAGCTAACTTGGCCCTGTCCTGTGGTAACAAATCCACTTACAAGAGTCAGATATACATCAGTTGGCCAACATTACTGGCAGGTTTTGGCCTATCACAGATGTATTGACATATACACCGATCAGCCACAACATTCTGACCACTGATAGGTGACGTGAATAACATTGATCATATTGGTACTATGTGGTGTTCTGCTGGAAAACCTTGGATTTTGCCATCCGTGTTGATGAGATTTAGACACCCAAATAAACATTGTCCCAGAACAAGCACACTCCCTCATGCACACTCCCCTGCAGGAAAATGCACCACACCACATGGCAAAAACATCAAACAATCAGGAACATCTTGAGGAACATGACAGTGGCCCAAGATGTTGATTTGACCTCCAAACTTCCTAGACCCTATTCTGATCAAGCATCAACAGGATGCAGTGGATCAAGTTTGAATGATTGAGGCCCCACTGCACAAGCCAGATTACCCAAAGGATCCACTGCCAACGTCCTGGTGCCAGACCCCATACGACACCCTGACAGGTCAGCCTTCTTGTCTGGAGTAACTAATCTAGCGCAAAAAGCAAATTTCTCCAAATCTCCAAGTATTCATTGAAGTACACCCATTTGAGTCCATGCTGTCTATGGAGGCTAAACATGCATGTGTGTGCGACTGTCTCGTCCTTTCGTGCTATCTGAGACCCGTCTGTCCAGGCAGTGCAACATTCCATCCCAGATAAGGGACCTGACCTCTGACCCCTCTCACAGTTCAGCTGCAGGTCAGTGCAAGACTGTTCCTGTCACTCAGACTGGAAGAGAACAGCTCAGCGAGTGGTACGAGGCTATACATGAATGTGCACATGGGGGTGAGAGAAGTGGGGGAGGGTTACGGTGGGAATGAGGAGGGAAAAATAAGAGAAAAGGGGGGAATGGGGTCGGGTGAGTCGGGGGTTACAAAGGGAAGGAGGGGAGATGAGGAGCATGAAGTGGGTTTGGACAGGACAATGGGCACCCAAGTGACGTTTGAGCTTCTCTCTGTGGGAAGGCCAGACTATTTGTGGGAACAGATTTAGTGGAGGAATCTGGTTTTTCTCCCAAAGAATGAAATGGATTTAAGATTAAAAGCCTGGTTACTCACACCATTATGTCATAGCGCTGCTCCAAATATCTCAGCACTGTAATGCCTTCAGACTTCAACCGTCTCTGACATCAGCCTCAGTTTTTGGCTGCGTCTTACAGCTGAACTCAACACACAGAATTCTGTTAAAGGGATAGTTCAGCATTTTGAGTATCTGCTAAATTTAACAACCTACTTCTGGTCCAGGTGGTTATTTTATTAGTCCACAATCAACTTCAGCATTCATGGACTTTAAGATGCTTACAGATGGCAAAGTTCACCCTATTAACATGTTATATTTGTTTTCGTAAATTATTTACCAAAACAATTATATATACCGAGATTTACCGTAAATCTATAAAACAGATTTGCAATAATTGTACATTGTGGTATTAAGGTGGCCATAAGATTCTGGACTATTTCTTGGCTGGAAGCAGTCACTTCCTACAGGCTTGTGGTCACTGAGATTGTTAGTTATGGCTTCAAACCAAGAAATAGTCCAGCACAGAAGCTGCAGCTTGTCACTTTTATACAATGTTATGTATCAAACATACATGAGATAATGTAAAATGTACACCGGTAGATTAATTTAGTCACCTCTGGATGGAGCCAAACAAGTGTTGGTAGTGCCATAAGAAGAAAGAGAATAACTCTATTTCCCAAAATGTTGAACAACTCCTTTTAGCAAAACACAGCACATACTTGGCAGACATAAACAAGCAACCACATGTGTTACGTTAAATATTCCACATCTGTTGACCGCACAGACTTTTCCATTCATTTCAGCTAATTATTGAATAAAATTTGATTCATAATCCTGGAATGAGACTCATGCAAACATTACATGGTCTTTTACCTCTTTGTAGTCGTCACTGAGGTAAAGGCCGGACGCTTGCCTGATGACATCATCTACTCCACCACACCCATCCATATTATCCAGCGCCTCCCTCATCCCTCTCTGATGTCCTGTCTTTTCCTCTCTACTCCCCAGTCAGTAGGTTAGTCCAGACCGACTCCTGAGGTTGAGCCCAGTCGGTTTGCATTATGACTGGGCTGACACACGAAAACAACAAAAAAAGAATCTACTCTTCTACTGGTGGCTTCTCCTCATCCTTCTCTAACATGTTGTGACACTGTTTCTCTTTCCCTGCTCTTTCTCCACTCTGAACCCTCTGTAGTTTTCCTCTGCTGGTCTGACTCTCCCACAGGACTGGAAAAAGCACAATGGTCAGAGGTAAGGCCCCTTTAGGACCTCCCTACCTTCCACCCTCTTGGTCAGGGCAGCCTCTCACAGCACAGGGAGTAGCAGGAGAGAGGAGGGAGAAACTCACACTGGTGTTTTTTCCATTTTCACGCCCTGACGTGAGGACAGCAGCTGCTCGACAACAGTTTAAAAAGAGACACCTAGGGATAGCCACAGTGTGTGTGTTCGCAACGTTGCATGTGTGTTTAGACAACTCCTGGTGTGCATGGAGCCTCTTCCAACCCTGGTATTTGGACTGACTTACCATTCTGTGTATGCTTGTGAATAAGATTTTTTTTTTTTTTGTACAAATTTGGCAGCATATTTGAGGTGAAATGAATATGAAAGTGTGTGTATATGTGTAACAGAGGAGGCCGTGTTCTCCCTTCCTGCCAAGGTAAAAATAGTGCCTCGTCTGGACTCCAAAGCCAACAGCCCCACAGCCCCGGCCAGCTAAATAAACCCTGACAGAGCACAATGGACCATTAGTCTGGCACACAAACACACACGCACAGTCACTCATTCACTCACATACAGAGATTGCTTGTGCCTTGTATCAGTGACTTACATTTTCAATCTGAGCTCTCCACGGTGTGTAATGATCTCATCTTTGTGAGACGTTATCGACCCGTGACTCATATATTTGTCATAGCCGCCCAGACAGAAAATTATATCCACATATGGCTGCGGCTTCACACTGCAGGGGAGCATGACTTCACACAAACACACACCCATCAACTGGTTACACAGAAAATGGTATGACAATGTATTGGAAAACCATTACCATGTTCAAGTGAAAATAAACTCATAATTCATATGCACCAAAACAGGAGATCAAATACATTTTTACTGGGTAATGAGTAAATGGATTTCATGTTAATGAAGGACTGCAATTAATGCTTTTTTTCTAACACTTTCCTGATTTAAATCCTAATTACTTTTAGGTGATACTTTATTTAGACAGTTGTGACAGTGACTTTGTGTTGACCCTCTGAACCCCAAGCAGTTTCTGGGTGTTTTATTTTTTGTTCCTGTCATATTTTTACTCACCGTGGGCTCGTTTTTCACTGCAATATAAGTCCTCCACCTGTATGGAAGCAGCACAACCATGGCTAGAAGTGAGGAGAACTCAGATATATCTTTTGTGCAGTTTGGCAGAGTTATAATGCCATAAATCAGATAAAAAGAAAAAAAAGTCTTTCAATATTTACACTGGAAAAGAGAGAAAACCTGAAATCATACATGTTGTGCCCGCAGCTATTATCAATATTGTAAAATGGTGACTCCATGTACTATAGATATTCTACTGCTTAAATTTGTTTGCACACTTGCCTCCTCTATGCTCTGCGTAAACACAGCCTGCAGTTCAACCCAGTACAGCCAAAAAGTCCTTGAATTTTTGCCACTTGACTGTTGGTCACAGCTGAGTCGCTAACTGCTTCATAGTTTTGCCAGAGAGCGTAGAATTTTTAGTTTTTTACAACATGTGGTTAAAGCAAACACTTTATTTTTGGGAATTTTTTAAATGACACAAATAATAAAGGGATTTTGATAAGAAATCAGGATTTTAAGCTTAGATTTGATTAAGTTTCCTGATTGAATCGAATGTCACAGATGGGTAGTTCAAGGAACATCCAAGGTTGAAAATCTGACAACTCGTCCTGATTTTATAGTTTTTTTTTTTATAGCTCAGATAAATTGTGTAAATTTTGTAGATTTTTTAAAAGATTTCAAACCCAGCTGCTGGCTTTTGGGTTCAGACTGTTAAGACAAAACTAGACGATGAATTTGAAGTTTGTTTTGTTTTGGATTCACTGAATATGTTTTAGATTCCTTATAATAAGGTATTTGGAAATTGCATTGCTTTTGTATTTTTGGTATTACTCAGAAAATGTTTAATCCTATGGACACACAACTATACTAAACTGAAAACAGCTCTCCTATAAGCCTTAGAAAATTACACAAGTGAACCCTGACCTTAAGGGGAGCAAAGCTTGTTTAAAGTTAAATACATTTCTTTCTTTCTTTGAAGCATCAACTCACCACCTGCAGACAGATTCACATGATGAATCACACTAAATAGTCTGGGATCTAACGGGAAGACACGGATATCAGATAAGAAATAAAATAGCCAGTCAAGGACAAAGGGGTACAAGACGGATGAGAGGAGAAAGACGAGAGGCGAGACAACGGCAAGTGATACTGATGAACATGAGTCACATTCATCTGTTCCTCTGCTCGGAGAAAGAGAGATGGCATTGACGAGAATAACACGAGAAAAAGGAATCGGAGATGAAGACAGTTGGGGAATAATGCATTTGCATGATAACATCAAAGAGCATTTGAACGCACGCCCATGCGCGCGCGCACACACACACACACACACACACACACACACAGAAGGGTTAAGTGAAAAAATAGGAAGTGGATTTGATTCAGCGTTGATCCCTAAGGATTATGGGTAGAGTACAGCGAATTGTCTGGCTGTCTCCTGAATCCACCCACATTGGACTGCTGCTGGGGACAATACAGACAATGCACACATGCACACAAACACACGAGCACAAGCCAATAAAACCGGCGTTAGCAGAGAGCGAGAGCGGCCTGTTTGGGGCTGGAGGGTGGGGCAGAGTCTGCCCCGCTGGATCTCTGCTTCATTACTGAGGCTGACTTCATGGTGGAGGTGAAGTCACTCCTGATTCAAATGGAATAGGAGGTTGGGATTAAGGGGTTACCTGGATTACCTACACACAAGAAGCAGAATACACAAAGAGATCCTACAAACACACACATACCCTGACTAAATTTCACACTAAAAGCTGCATGAAACACAGTTCAATCTGTGGATATTTGAGACACAAACTCGCAGGTTCATTCTTCTAGTGTAGATGATGGCTCGACTGTCGGGTCAGCTGAGAGAGCGAGTATGAAAGAGGGAGAGACATGCACACACAGAACGGCTTATTGTTCCAAGTGAACAGAGGGTGACTGTGGGAGAGGGTTCCTGGCACCTCCTGTAAGCCTGCAATCCAAGGCCAATGGCGCTATGTGTGTGTGTGCGTTTACTTCTATCTTTGTGAGGACAAATTTCGATTTCATACCTTTGAAGTGAAGGCATTTGTAGGATATTTGAGCAAGTCCTCAATTTCATACACCACTTCAAAAGACTTACTTTGAGGGTTGAGGTTAGCCAATGAATGTCCTTACAAAAATAGTACAACAATGTGTGTGTGAGCGCACATGTCTGGGATGACTGCACCTACATTGTTCATCATGTGTGTCTGTAAATATCAGCAAACAGCCACACCGCTCCTTATTATCTACATGCATGTTTGTGTGGCATTATAATATCACAGATCACATTTACTGACACATATGAAAGGCACGCCAGAGACTCCCATCTGATCTTATTTTGGAAACAGGAGGAAAGGAACGGGGGCTGCTGCCATAGCAACATGGTGAGAATTTCTCCATGGCGATGCTCTGTGTTCCAAACAAATTGGGCAGCGAAGGGAGCACGGGGCGGCCCATCGGGAAGTCCGCTAACTCACACAGAGGACAGTGTTCCAGGGAGAGGAAGTTTTGTCAAACTGTGTAATATTAAGACAAAGTATGCGATTGTCTCGGATGAAAAACAAACTTTCTGCACAGCAAAGGTGAGACAGAAGGACGCAAACACTTCTTAACTACTCTTATCCTATATGTATGTATATTAGGGAAAGAACTGCAGAGCATGATACTTGATTTTTGGGGCTGATACCGATTTTTGATTTTTAGGTAAGGTATGTAGGTAAATTGATATATTGGCCAATATTGTTGTTATATACTGTATGTCATTGTTTATTCATTTTCAAGCAATGTTCTTCACAAACTAGTTAGCAGCTTATCATGAAGACAAAGTTTTACTCCGCTCTGTCTCCTCGGCTTTGATCCGTACTCTGCTACATGTGCTGCAGACAGGATAGTAAACAAAAGAGTCTGAGCCATTCTGATGGATGTGATGCAAACATTTCTTATTCATCCAAAGCAGTCCTTTCTGTAATATGTTATTTAAAAGAAAGTTTTCATATCAGCATACATCGGACAGTATACAATATATGCCAATACTGATACATCTGTGACAGGCCATCAATGGTTGATAATATCAGCCAATTGATGTATTGATCTGTCAGTTCTGAAAACATTGTCCTGTTTTTTGTGTGTTTTTTTTACTGTACAGCCAATTGAGGAATAGTTTTTAGACATTTTGAGAAACGTGTTCATTTGCTTTAAACAAAAATTAGATAAGTAGTTTGAAATCAGTCTTTGTGTTTAGTTTGGAGCTGGAGAAGCTGCATGTAGAGCTTAGCTTCGAGTAGTGAGGCAGGGAAACAGCCAGCGTGGCTCTGCACAAAGTGAAAAACAATGCCTTTGCTGAGGTGTATTTTGTACAAAAACAGAAATGTAAAAATGCAAGAATTTGTGGTTTTGAGAGATAATTCAGGCAGTAACTACTTCCTGGTAAACTCATTTGTTATGTCAGTAATTCCACAAATTTGTCTGTTGTCCAGGCTTATCGATTGATTCTTTCATCCGAGCATGACCCATCAGTGCAATCTACTGTAGTGCTATTCCTAATTTATAATTCATCAGGCCACACCTCATATACAGTTACACTCATACTGCAGCTCCGCTTCACCCATCTCCAGTCAAGCCGCACAAGTGCGTAGACACATAACATAAATACACAGAAAGGCACAAATTCTACGTGTGACAGGATTCAGGATTCAGTCAGAGCTCCCGAGGCTTTGGCAAGCTGACAGTTTTCCTCCGGCCCAGGATGACACACTGCGGCCAAGCTGATAAATCTCACCATCACCCTTCACCCTGCTGGTACTGCTGCTGCTGCTGACAGCAATACGGCACTGTGTGATTTATAGATTTACATGAGAATCTGAAAACAGGATGACATATTGAGACCTCAGACTCGGGTAAACACACTGCGGAACAGCACGCTTTTAGCTCGCTTAAGCACTTAACAAAATGAGGTGCAGCATCGAGATGAAGGAGCCTTAACAGATGACTGGTTATTATCATGATCTAATGGTGAATATTTGTTCTCGTTTTTTTGGACTCACAGTTTATGTGACAGGCTTAAATCAATAGCTGGTTTTGGTTCATTTGGGTCAAATGGTGGCTTTACTGCTTCCCCCATTGACCGCTTGCCATTTAATCTAATAGTTTCTGACATTAGCTTGCCTCAAATGTTAAGGGGTGAACACACGGGGAACAAAAGAGGGTTTTCAGAAAAAAAAGGACCACACCTTAACTAAAGGGGGACAAAACAACAATGCTCATAATCAAAACAGAGACTTCCCCAAGACATAGACTGTCCCAGGAGACGTACAGAGATACAGAAATGACACAAAGCCCTCGACCTCCCTCTTTTTCCACTTTATCTATTTACTCCTTGACTGTTTCATTTCTTCATTAAACCCTCCACTCGTTCCCTCCTCTTTATTCTGTCCCCCCGTTGCCCTTTGCTTCTTGCCGTCCCTCGGTGGGTTGGTGTTATATGAGCGTGAGGGGCGCTGTCTGCCGGCTGGTTGCCAGGTTACCGGCTCTAATTGAGGGGCCTCTAGAGAGTAGCTGTTATCAGAGCCTGAACCCTCTGCTCCGCTCGCTGCTCCTTCTCTTATTTGCTCCATCTCTCTTTAATACATCCGTTGCATTAAAGCCATCTCAGCCTTCAACGCAGCAACTTCATAAATATCACATTTGTCCCCCTCCCCGAGGTTGAACTGATTATTTTTCCATTCTTCTTATCATCTGTCATCGCCTCAGAAAAGCTGTCTGTCGTTCTCATCGCTCTCTACATGTTTCTTTCCTCGCTTTTTGGAGCCTGTGTTGTCAATACGTCTCCTGTTACTGTTTCATCTCTGCCTTTCATCTGCCGTGTCCACTGCCCCCTTTGGTGTCACTCCTCTCCGGTTATCTGGCTGCTCTTTCCTTCGATCCTGCCATCTTTCCGTCGCCCCATCTCGACTTTATCTACCGCAAAACATGGCAGGAAATCCTTATCCCATTACACAACTGCTCCCCAACCCACACAAGCACAAATCCACCCTCCTGACACGCAAATACAAATATGTGGAGGATTGCAGCAAGATGATTTGAGTCGTTTTGAGGACAGTTTATTAATTCAAATCTGAGGCTTGGAGAAAATATGCAAGAGATCATCCTTTATAAAGGTTGATAATACGGGAGAGATGGGCACGTAGAATCGTTGCAGTTGTCACACCCATGTGAAAAAAGTCCCCGGAAACACCTAAACATACTAAATTAATCACATTTTTTCATTGCATGCACTAAAAATTCTGCTTGATTTACACCCAATGGATAATTTAATGGTTAGATAACAGAGCCTCTCATGTTGAAGCTTCATGTTGCATGTTGATGAAACACTTTAAGTACACCCACAAGGCCCATCCATTTCTCTGGGACTCTCCACACTTGTTCCTCCCCATCAAAGAAGCTCCATCTCTCTTCCTCCCCCGGCATATTCGGCTTATCTCTTCTGCCTTTCATCTACCTCTCTGCTTGTTCCTCACTCTCCATCTCCACTGCATTGCAGATTTTCTTCCCTAGCAGAGCTGGTTACAGAAAAAAGCAGGATGCACAGCTGTGATGTGCTGCTTTCCTTTAATCACGACTGCTTCATTCCACCCAATTCATCGCTTGATAAAAATGGGACACTGCTGTCACATGTCCCACCAGAATCACACACACACACACATAAAACATAAATGCACACACAAGCACACCCCTCCAAGCTACCATTCACATTTAAGTTCTGTTCATCACTACACTGTCGAATTACAATATGTGCATCCTCTACATTAAACTGGCAGCTTGAAATACATTCACACACACAGTTTAGTTGTAACACTATAAACTTCCTGCTACATGCACACCTCATGCCTCCTTGACGGGGATTGATGAGGCTGAATGAGGAGGAGGTGGATGGGAGGCAGGACATTATTCCCTTGAGTCAAGTGCTCTCTTAGCAACCAGCCAGCCATCAGATTCACAACACAATCACGTAACAACACAAGACAGAGCAACACTCCTACACAGGTCTGAGTCGCTGCAATGACACGCAAGTCCCACACATGTGCAACAGTGTCCTAGTTTCAAACATGACATGATACACAAAAGCTGAAAAGATCAAACCTGATATTTTCACAAGCAGCATAACAACAAAATCAGTCAAAGAAACAATTAAATGAAGTGTGTGTTATCTCATTTTTTTTGCTCTGAGAACTACCTGGTAAGAACAGTTTTCCTGGTGGACCATCCTTCACAGCATCCTAGAGCGGAGCTGGCTGAGCTGGGGGAACAGGCGTGGGACTGGGATAAGATTCCCAGCTCTGCAGTGGTATTCCAGCGGAGAGGAGCGCAAGAGGGATCCCACCCAGTCCTGGATCCAAACTAACATAAAAATCAAGTCACTGCCACTGCCTGCCTCTCCCTTGTCAGTCAATTCACTCTTCCTCGCCTCGTGCTGCCTCTACCTCTCTCTTTTTCTGCTTGTTTTCTGGTCTGGTCTGTTTGTTAGCAGAAAAGGGCAGGGTCTGATCGCTGCTTCCCCAAAGCTGGAAGAGGGAGGGGAGCGAGAGACGGGAGGAGGGGTGTGAGAATGGGAGAGAGAGAGAGAGAGAAGCAGAGAGGGAGGGGAGCAGTGGAAAGCCCGGTCGCCTTTCTCTGTCTGGTTTGGACGGAAAAGGGGGAGGAGCTGTTGGTATGAGTGTTCACAGAGTTGGCCAGTGGGGAGAGGGGATGGAGGCGGGTGGTGTGGGTCAGGGCCGGGATGTCATTCTGCTTTTTCATATGGAGTCGTGCCAAGGGGAAGAGGGAGAAGGGCAGAGGAGTGACTTTCATTCCTTAACATTTATCTTAATCCCTGTGTGTGCTGCACAAATCACCATCAAAAGGACACTATAGCAGGGCTGGATGTTTCACCTCAAATGTGCTTTTATCAGCAAGTATCCAAAAATGTCAACTCAAGTTTCAACTGTTTTATTTAACCATTTGAACCCCCCCAAAAGGTAGACAGTTATCTTTGACAAATCACTATAATTACACCGTTTATCAGAGCCAGAAACTGTAAAAGAATTGTCAGTTTTTTTTAAAAACTTTCTGCGTGTAATGTACAGTATTGTTGAGAAAATTATTAAGATCTAAGCTTACAATCATGACAATTCATCAAAATTAATTTTATTCTGCATATCTCATTTAAAAATTCACCAAAAACAAACTATTTGTAGGAACATGATTCTGTGAAGAAGAAAAAAAAAATTGTGCTCCTTGGCACAACTGTGAAACTATGACTGACTCAGCCAACAGTCACGTTTCAGAGACATTTTGGCTGAACAGCAGGCTGTAGAGACAAGTATGGAACAAAAAGGCAAGTAGGAAAGTATCTATAGTATGTAGAGCCACAACTCTTTTGCAGTATTAGGCACATGGAAAATGTTGTACATTCCAGTTTTTTTCAATTTTTAATGAATAAGGAAATTCAAATTTAGTTTTTTTTTTCTTTTTCATGATTTAAAGCATTATAACTCTTTCACACTGGATAAAATACAATTTTAAGTTCTCTCTACTTCTAGCCATGGTTGTGTTGTTTCCATAGAGATGCAGGACTTTTTACTGCAGTAAACAAAAAGAGTAAGTAAACATATTGGTGGGAGCAAATAAACACCTACAAACTGCTTGGGGTCACTCACTCATTTTAATTGGGAATTTGTGTAATTTTTCCTCACTGTGTAAAAGTATACATAGAATGTGGCCTGTGTATTGCATATTGAGGTCCTTCTCATTGTCTGCCTCCCTCTCTTTGTAGGATTATAATCCCACAGTGGCAGATGGCCTCTCTATAATCCACACACAGGCCAACCTACTCAGATAATCTCTTCCTTCTCTGACTCTCCACCCATCGTTCCATCCTGACATCGACCCATTACTGTTCTAAATCCATCCTTTTGTTTTCTTTTTTGTCCATTAACCCCAACTGTTTGGCATTTATAAGCACCAAATAAACCTTTATTAAATGGTTTCAGTCCACAGAAATAAGTGTTGTACAGTATTTATCAATAATTCTGACTTTTCCTATAAAGAAATTTATTTTATTATAATGAAACAGTTTTACTATATTGCCGGCTGTTCACTATTTGTTTATACACCAGCATGAAGCATTTCTGGTCATTTTATAGGATGAAAAAACTGTTAAATACATTAATAAAGATGCTTAAGATTCTGCTTAAGATTACATTAGAGTGTATTAAAACATATATTTCTATTAATCAAACTTGTTTTAAGTTTCTATCATTTAACAAAATTGACCAGTCATTTAACAAACAAGCATTCTGTACAGAACTGTAACCGATGTGTTTAATCAGCTCTCTATTTTGCTCCACTGTCAAAACTCATTAAAACCGAAGAAAACCTTTGCACAACAATATGGAGAATGTGACATCCCGATTAAATTAAACCATACATCTGTTTCAACTTTCATTTTTGTCTTTTTTTTGGCAAGGTAGCCACAACTACACACACTCCCTCAGGGGAAAATCTCTCTATCCGATATTGATCTCAGCTGGGTGACGCTGCTTTTCCCGATAAGACCACTCTTGGGTTTAATGACCTGGAAGTGGATCGATGAGCTCCCTGCTCTGATCTCTCGGCTCCAGCCTGCACATCACTGGCTGTGGTTTAGCCTTCTGCCTGGTGTCCAGCTGGGGCAGGCTGGAGCAGTGTCCATCCTGTGACTCTAACCCTATCAGTGTTTAAGTGTGATAAACCTGTTTTTCTTAGAGTTAAAGATACCAAACGGGGCACACAGAAGCACTCTTAAGCTTATTCAAGGTTATGTGTAAGCTTATTTAGGCTTACAAGCTCCTAATAAATGGAGAAAAGTACAACAGCACAACTACATGTGATTCAGCATCCTAATCACAGGAACAACAACTTGATATGGAGACGCTTCAGTCTGCTGCCGTGTGTATTCCAAAATCGAGTTTCTCTTGAGGTGTTTGTTTCTAAGTGGTTGCTGTGTTGTTCATCAGTTTCTGAAACTTCATCCACCCACACTTTTCTTGTAACTTTCCAAAACCGACAATCTGGCGTGATTTGGCAGGTGTGCAGGACTGAGAAAGTCACTGCCACGAACAGAGCAGTTAAGTGTTAAAAACCCTGCAGTGAAAATAAAGTCTTTTTTTTTTTTTTTACCTTGTTAACATGTCAGTATGGTGTTTTTTATACGCTAAAAGGCACATAATGACTGAAGTATGCAGTGTACTGCTGTGCACCAATGACCATTTGAAAAACACTGATTCAGACAGCCAAGGTTTAATATGTCACAAACCTACAGAACCAATCCTGCCAACTTGCAGGATGGGACTTTCTGTATCATTATTCTCCTTCAGAACTGATTACTGGTTTTAACATGTACACTGATCAGCCACAACATTATGATCACTGACAGGTGAAGTGAATAACATTGATCATATTGGTACTATGTGGTGTTCTGCTGGAAAACCTTGGATTTTGGCATCCGTGTTGATGAGACTTAGACACCCAAATAAACATTGTCCCAGAACAAGCACACTCCCTCATGCAAATGGAAATCCCAAATGTCACTGGCCTACCCCCACAGGAAAATGCACCCCACCACATGGCAAAAACATCAAACAATCAGGAACATCTTGAGGAACATGACAATGGCCCAAGATGTTGATTTGACCTCCAAAC
>OMNN01024067.1:0-18501 GCA_900302755.1 Chromis chromis
TTCAGTAACTAAAAATGATTGCTCTGTGCCTTTTGTAGTAGCAATTGAAAGAGACAAGTAGTTTCACTAAATGTTTTGCACAATATCCATGTCTATGATGCATAGTACTACAATATTAAATATTATCTGATCTAGTACTAATTAATTGAAACTGATTATAATTCACTATCACTGCATGTTTAATCAGTGTTGATTTTACATTTGGGTGCCAAGCCTAAAGGCAGTAATGCAACCTCACAGAATAAACCCCATTTAATTATATAATGTTTGGTTAACACTTAAGTTTAGAATGCTTTTTCTCTTCTAGATAATAAATATTAGGCTGGATGAAAGCAAGAAAAATAGATGTTCAGCCAATTATTTCATCTGATACTGTAGAGCAAGGGTGCCCAATCCTGGTCCTCGAGGGCCACCATCTTGCATGTTTTAGATGCTTCCCTCTTCCAACACACCTGATTCAAATGATCAGTGGTTGATCAGTGTTGGAAGAGGGAAACATCTAAAACATGCAGGATAGTGGCCCTCGAGGACCAGGGTTGGGCACCCCTGCCTCAAACCAGGATCGTCCCCAAAACCCTTCTGAGGGATGATCTTTGCCTCTCTGTTTTTATCTTCTCGTCTCTACTGCATCACTGGCTTTTTACTTAAGGGCAGGGCTCCTCACTCAAACACATAAACGACAGACTGAAACAGAGTCTAGGTTATATTTTACTTGAGGTAATGGCTGCAACTGTTGAACAAGCAGAACATAAACTTGCAGAAATGTGATGTCTTTGACCACCTGCCCTCTGCAGTCAACCCTCTGTGCCCCCTACATCCACAGCCGGTGTGTTTTACACAGACGGAGCCAATACTGAATTCTTAAAATGAGCTGCAAGCAAACATTAATAATATGTAACAGTTGAACTTACAGAGCTTTGCATCACAACCTTGGATGAATCTTAGTCTGAGACTGTCCATGCTATTCTCCTCTTGACCAGCAGCACAGTGTGTCTCTTCGTATCAGCAGTAAAATCCTGCTTCTACATGAATGCATGAGTAATAATAATGTAATGATGTACACTAGACATCTGTGTTGCAGTAAAAAGTCACAGGAGGCATTTTCTGCATTGGAAATTTTTACTTTTAATACCAGTACTTTACTGTAACAACAGAACAACCCTGTTGTAAAGCTGTAAAGCATTTTGCAGCAGAGCATTTAGGCGATTGCGCTGTTCAAATGCTAACGATACTGCAAACAACTCAGCAATAGCAGAGCAGGTTAAGTGAGAATAATGCTAGACTCATGATTTATTAAGACAAATGCATTAGGAGACAGGAAGATGGGTGTTTGTAGCACACTGTTTATTTGAGAGTACAAGTGAAATTTGTTTAGAAGCCAATAAGCCAGATCAAAATTACAATTTCATAATAATTCCATTGCAAGCTGACATTTGGAATTGCTTCCAAGTTGGAACTGGTTCTGCCGGATAAAGTTTAAGGAGTAAAGTTTAATGTTTTCAGTTAAATCATCAATAAAACCTCCAACTGATCACCACAGGAAGTGCTTACAGGAGGATACATTGCAGGTATTCCACATGCTGTGTAAGAAATCTACAGTGTATATAGAAAACTTAAATGCTCCCAGGACACGCAAAGCATATAAGCCATATGGCATGATGCCCTGCCCCATCACATTAGGAGAGAAATCAATAGCACCACACCTCCAGCGCTGTGATGCCCACCTGTGTCACAGTTTGTGTGTGAATGGAAGCAAAACAGCTGCTGACAAGAGCCGATGGTGTGAGCAGCGCCACAGTAATGCTAATATGGTTGTTCAGTTTTAAATAGGAAGCATAGCCACTGTATGGGGTACATGCTGAGGTGCCCACGTGTTATATCCAGTGTCTTTGGAAGAGTTTGTTTGATGGCCCGGTTACCAGGGTTGCAGCACAGGTGACAGAGTTGTCACTGGATGCAGCTCAGAGCTGAGGGCTAAAAGTAGTGTCTGAGCACTGCTGTGCACATTTGACAAACAGCTGAGCTTGTTGCAGCCACAACACAGGACATACAACATCTCCAAAACAGAAACTAACATGTGGTATCTCCATTACCGCCTTGGACGCAGTGCACTTTCACGTCTGGACTGGAAGATGCCATGTGGTCTTTAATTAAAACATATCCACACAGCAATGCAATATTCCTCTGTTGAACACTCCTGCCAAACACGCTGGAACTTTCCAGGCAGGCCGATGAGTTTGTCTAGCCAAGGGACATGACCCATATCATTGTCATTGCTTCAGACAAACTACAACAAACTTGCTATTTAAGCAAAGAGCACACGTTTTCATTTTATCAGATGAGCCTTTACATCAGAGGCATCACTGAAACTGTAAAGGAAGGTACTAACAAAACCTCAGTTTCTACTCAGAAGGCTGATCACGTCATTTTTGTCTTCCTACTGGGAGAGACGAGGAGGGAAAAAAGCACAGGAAGACACCAGAACAAAGCACTGAATACAGGGTATTGCCGTTGACAACAGAGCCTGCAAAACACATTAGGTAATCTGTTATGACAAGGCTTTATGTGCCCAGTCCCCTCTGTCACAATGACCCTTTTCACATTGCTTTACCCCCCTCTCCTTTTTAGAAAAAAAGACAGCCACATTCAGAAAAAAGAAAGTTTCAGTGTTTTTGTTGAAAAGTGATCGAAGTCAGCTAAAAGTAAACTGGAAATGAGAAACAATAGGGCTACAATGACAAAGGATGCTCGTTTACTATTACAGAAAAATGTGACATAAATTCATTACATGCATGAAGTCAAAGTGTTTACATGCAATGCACTAAAAAGCCCACGTTTACTTGCAGCTGGTCAACAATCACATTTAATTCCTACCACCTACCAAAGTTAAGAGGATTTCTTTGGAGCTTTTTGAGTGACAGTGCAGAGAACAGTCTAGTAATGTGGCAGGATAGTATGCTGCTTTTTGGGAATATGCACATATATCTGATAACATTAATTTCACCTATTTTTTTTTTTTTTATCATGTTTTCCATAAACATGAAAATTAAATAATCCAAAGTCATTAGAAATCAGAAATCAAATGTTTAAGTCTAAGCAAAAACACAAATGGGCTTCGTCTCATATCCAAAATGTGTTCAGAATGCCTGCTGAGCGCTTTTTACCAACTCTCTGTCAAAACATATACACAAAGTCACTATAAGTTGTGCTTAATTTTTTAGCTAGAAAGCAGTGGGAGAGGGCGCAGTCCAGGCCCATGTGCCAGCTGTTCCAGCTCTGACTACTGTCTATTTTTACAGCAGCAGATGGCAGTTAGTGCTTTGCATGCCGACAGACTGTCAGTGACAGGAAGGAATGGACAGATTTCAGCCGCCCAACCTTTCCGCTGAACTCCTAGCCAAACCATACATTGCTTCCAGCCCACAGACACTGATAGCTAGCAAACTAGGGCTCTGAGTGCCTTTAGATATTAACAGTTCACACAGACTCACTGAGTCCAGGATAACAGAGACTAAAGAGAGGCTTCTAGAAGCCACCAGACAGAGACAACATGCAAAGCCAGCAGGACTCCATTCAGAAGCTAAACAAACACAGAACCAGAACAAAGAGAGAGGGATACCAGGCAGCCTCTCAGGTGATGACACGGAGGGGTTAAAACCACTAAGCACACAGAGCTGTAATGAAGCAGACCTGAAATGAAAATAAACCTTTAAATAACATTTTTAGAAGCCTGCTAGTCTAATTCCTTGTGTGTCTACCTAAATTATGGACACATCCCGCAGCTTGAACATATTTGTTGTTTACTGTTAACATTAATTGGTACAGGATTGTAAGATCCACAGCTCAATGAAGCAACGCTTGATGACAATCTCCTCTTTGCAGGTGCTACCTCAAAGGTCAGAGGTCTTTTCCAACACATCCCGTGTCATGAGAAGCTGTAGCAACACTACCTCAGCTTTAGTCGAGTCCCATGTATTCCAGTTTTAAAATAGCACTTAATTTATTAACCTTCTGCAGGAGCAGCAATAAAACGTTGATACGATACTTGCCTAAATGTATCGGTACCAATACTGTCTAAACCTTAACTAAATAATGGAGTAATAAATGACAAACAGGGAACTTAACATTTTTTGTTTTTTATTCATTAAAAAACTGAAAATATTTTGACAATTTCAAAGCAAGATAGTGGATGTGAAAAGAAGCCAAAACACAACAGGAATTAATTATTGTACCATAGTGCACTTATATGTTTTAATTTCCAGCCAGAACTGGAGGAACTCTTTATGAAGATCAGCTCTTTACATGTTCACTTCTCTCAACCTTGAAATGTCACATTGCTGCTTATAAAAGGTTAAATCCTTGCAGAGATAACTTCAGCAGTACTTTGGTGCACATGTACTGTCACTCTTTCTGCAACAACTCAACTGATCACTATACCTGTTGTGGTTGATACATGTGAACACCTGATTTAACCAGTATCTTGAGATAACATTACCAGTGTAGTCGTTGCATGTAAAGATTTTGTCAGGTTGGTAAGTTAACTAAAAAGATAAATAATAAAGAGTTATCATTGCCCTGAATTACCTCACCATATTCAGATAGTGAAAAAAGTTTGCTTGTATAAAATAAATCACACTAATCCGACTTATATTTGGGCCTGATGTACTGAAATGATCACATTCGCAAATCTGTCGGTCTTTGAATCTTTTGAACAAGTCAGCATGTCTGTTGGAGAGATGCTTTGCCAATTTAGAGGTGTCAGCTTCCTCAGTGGGCCCAGGTAAAGCATGTTTTACAGACGAGCTTTGTGGTGTCCATGGGCTCGCCCTGACTATTGGCTGTATGTGAAATAATGCCACATTTTGCTTTGTGCCTCCACTTTGTGGACAATCCGTCGACTGTTGGCAAGTTGCCGACCGTGCCTCGTGTTGTTACCATGAAAGCTGTAGTGTGTGTTATGAGAGAAGAAAAAGGTGGTGGGCACACCCACTATGCCTGCAGGGAGTGGGAGCAGAGCCCTGCACATACATTCTGCCCCGCTCTCACAAATCGATGCAACTCCCAGTAAATATGGCTTCTATTAAGGCACTTCTTTGAGCACTGATGCTAATAAAATGGGGTGTAATATAATTTCTACCAGCAAAGAGCTGCAATAATTTTCTAGCATTGGTATACAGTACAACACTGCTCCAGAAAACTATGACTTTAAAATGACTGCTGCCACTGAGAATGGGGAATGCTATTATGAGAAATGAACAATAAAACACTGAATTTTGTGTAACATTCATTAAAACCTTGAATCATGACTGCCCAGTGTCTCAAGTTTTTTTAAACAGCATACAGATCATCATTCGATCCAGACAGAATGGCTGAGTGGGAACAACAGTGAAAACCAGGCTGTGCAGACAAGGGAAATACAGAGCCCCTTACATTCACTGCTCACAACAGGCGCCCATTTTACAGAGCACTGACCTGGATTTCCTCAACTAGCCTCCACTCAGCAACCAAAGTCACACTTTAAATGCTTTCTGGCTTTATGTAAGCGTCATGACATCACAAACACGGGGCAGGCGCATGGATCTGTGAAAGTCTCACATCTTTTTCTTCAATGCCCAGCTTTAAAAAAAAGAAACGATAAAAGATAAAGAAGATAAGCACTGCCTGATGCCTCAAGGTAATGTCAGATGACTAACATCTTTCATCCAGCGTTTTCTCTCTGGAGAACAGAAATGATGTGTGAAACTATGTGTGTGCATGCATGTGTTTACGAGTATACACTTCATTGATATTAATTAGCTGCACAGTATTTAATCAGAGGCATGATACAGCCCCATTTTGGAGTAGCACAGGATTCCAGGAGTCAACCCGATCAAGGATTAGTTCTTCTGTCTTATTACTACTGTTAGAAAAATTATATTCAGCGAACCCCCCTACTTTTACTCATGAATAATGCAAAATGACCATCATGCCCACCAACAAGGTACCCGTGCCCGGACTGCAAAGCTCTCCAGTTTGCCTCTGAATTCAAACCTCAGACTGTGGGAGGAAACCAAACAATAGTCTGGAAAGAGTGCTGTGTTAGTGAGGGCACAAAAAAAAACAAAAAACATTCGCTCTCTTGAATGTGGGAAAATCCAGTTAATTTACCCAACTTAGGCATTGACTCAAACAGCAAGTAAGAGCAGCAAGCTAAGAACACCATAACATGAAGATAAACATGCCATTATCTGCTTTTTATCTCCTGCTTTCATCGAGTCAGGGACAGAGATGTTGGATGTGAGTGGCTGACATATCTGCTGGATATGCGGAGATGATTGTGTGCTGGTGAAGAAGTGACAACACCAGAGCGTTGTCACTTGTCTGCTAGAAATGCATTAGTACACTTCCCTGTATGTGCAAAAGCTTTGATGTTTACATTCTTATCCATGAGGGAGACAAGTCCATACGTGCAGCTACAGTTGTAAAGAACCATCTTCAATGATAAAAAGAACAAGGAGTGCTGCAACCGACGATGTGGCCCCCACAGAGCCCTGATCTCAACATCACTATGTCAGTCTGAAGAGCCAGAAGCAAATGCGAACGCCTAAATCCACAGAGAAACGGTGGCAAGTTCTCTCAAGTTCTGCTAATGATGGTTCTCCTTTTGTGTCTTAAACAATGAAAAGAAAATTTTATGTGTGGAGGCACAAGCTCTAAATAATGAGTAAACAAAAACAATGCAAATATTATAATAGCTTTGCCTTTTGTTTGGTTTTAGCTCAACTGCAAAAAATGAATGCATTTGTCAGCCTCCGTCATTATGAGTGAAATTCCATCATCTCTTGCTGGGGGACTGTATGTGATGCTGCCTCACGCTGTCCTACACGTGAAGAGTGCTCGTGCACGACTTTCACTGTCTCTGCTGCTGTGGCTGCGTTTACATCCCCCTCCCCCTCTCCAGTCAGCTCCTCTAATATCCAACATTTTCTGCAAAAGGCTCACACAGATTCTACTGAGCCCAGTCACAAGCTAGAACGAGGAGCGAGCTCACACAATTAGCAAAATGATGTATGTTTATTCGATACATGTAATGCATCTAAAAAAGATAAGAAAAGTGCAGAATGACTAATGGGCATTCATCCCTATAGCTAGGTGGCTATGCGAGATCCTGTGCTAAAAATAACTGGGCCATGTCACATTTTTAAAGTATTTTTGGGGGAGTTTTTCCCATTTTTATGGAGAGAGAGAGACAGGGTGAAAGGGGGTATAGAGGAGAGCGACATGCAGCAAAGGGTCTTGAGCCGGACTTGAACTCATGACCACTGCTGGCGACCTGCGCCCACATGGTACTGCCTTAACTCAGCGAGCTAAACGGCGGCCCAGATCTTTATTCTAAATAAGCATACAATATAAGAAACCAAATCTCACATTTGTAATGTACAATGTTTTTCTAGATGTACTGCTTCTTGTCATTGGTAATGAAAAGATATCTGGAGTTAAAGCCCTCTGGTGTCAACAAATTCATCAGTTAACAACCTGAGAGCGACATCGTTGAACTGACATTTTCTACCAGGTTTGATGTCTGATATCTGCAAAAAGTGGCTTTCTATAGACTTACATCCCAAACAGAATGCTAGCCTGAAAAACACTATGCAGTTTGACGAGTAAATGGTATGAGCTGTCGCTTAACTAAATTGACTCAGCAGTAGAGCAAAGAGATGTCGAGACTCAAATATTTGAATAGGGGCACACTTTGAAAACGAAAGTTACAAAAAGGAAGTCTTAGAGAGTCAACATAAGCTGTGGAGGGAAAACCACAAGTAGTTTGGTTAACTACAAAGCAGAAACCATTTTATTATGACAACGCATTCATCACTTCCCCCCCCCCATGCCACATCAAGCACATTCTAGTATTTATGTATAATACCATGTTCATTGGAAAACACTTGTTAATGAAAAATGACTGAGTGCAAATTAAAACGGCCACCATAGCTCTATGCAATGCTTTAGTTCACAATTTAAACTAGAAAAGCACTCGGAGAGCACAGACCTCCACCAAGCAGCTCATTACCACCCATATTGTGATTTACAATTACAATTACAATGTACAATTTCATTTAGCAGACGCAATTTGGGGTTCAGTGTCTTGCCCAAGGACACTTCGGCATGTGGAGGGGCCGGGGATCGAACCGCCAACCTTACAATCATTGGAACTTGCAACCCGCTCTACCACCTGAGCCACAGCCGGCCCTACAAACTTTTTTTTCATTGGCACTGACGGGATTCGAACCAGGACCTGCGTCTTTATAGACGGACGCTCATCCTATTGAGCTATGCCTCCTCCTTTGTGATTTCCACAAAAAAAATTCCTGGATCCAGATGGTAATCCAGAACATCATCAAAATGTAATCATCTGTTCCTTGTCCCATTATCAACACTTCCTGAAAATTTCATTAAAATCTGTTTTCAAGTTATCTTGCTAACAAACAAACAGACAGACAAACGCCCGCAAAAACATAACCTCCTTGGTGGAGGTAACAACAATGGTGCCATATTTTACTACATGTCAATAAACATAATACTTAAGGACTGATTGCATGAACGGAATATTTCAAAGACAGAAGAATGCCCGTCTCACTTTCAGAGAATGGATCAATGAATCATAGACAACCTTAGTTTACCAAGATTTCTCAGTCATGTAAAATGCTGTGGCAGCTGGGTCAGCATCCATTCAGATGCACACTAACACGGTCTACATGAACATTCTGCCAAATCAGACAACTGTCAATGATTCAGTTTCGATAACTGCCAAACCTCAGCATCAAAACAACAACCTGCAACAGAAACTAAAAACTGTAAAAAAAAAAATATGAAAGGGTGAACACCGTGAGGCAAAGTAAACCAGAGCATATGATCTTGTGAAACAGAAGAAAAGAGGGAGGCTTTAATTCATTCACTCAATATGTTTTTGCAGCAGAGGAAACCAGTGGCTATTGCTTTGACTACACTGTGTAGAAGACAACCACAGCACCTCTGGCAGCAGTAGATGCAGTGTTTGGTAGCTTTAGGGGTCACAGTTCAGTAAAAAACAAATGAAATGCATAAAATAACATTTTTGTCATATGTTTTAAAAATGTAATTTAACAATGTCTCACTGACCATAATCCTTACTGTAAATGCTAAGGCATTCAAATGCTAGCATACAGAAATAATTAAGACAAATGGCAGTAATGCTCAATCATATGACTTTGACCTCTATACTCCAGTTTAAAATAAAATCCATTATGACCAGCAAAATATTCATTATTAATATAAAGTAACCATTAAAGTCGGATGTACAGTTTCAGTTTTAGCTTAAAACTGCACAAAGTAATGCTAGCCTTTCACTGCTTTGTTCAATTTTACTGGATCAAACTGAGCCTCTAAACTGTGTGCAGTGTAAGGTCCACATTGTGGTCAGTCAGTTGGCCTGTACAGTGTGACCCAGGAAGTTATGGATGTGCTGTAACGCTACTAAAAATCTTGGGAATAATACATCAAACAAGATTAATTTTAAAAAAACTTGCACAATACTTGACCAAATGGTTCCACACTCACTGTTACCACTACCTCTGTCACTTTCTATTATTCAGCTGTTACAGGTACATCTTCTAAAAACTGGGTGAGCTGCATGACATGGATCTGTGCCTCTCTCCTGACCGTCCCGTGACACAGCAAAAGCTGATAACAGACATAGACATCTGCCAGTCTTGCCTCCTCATTAGGAGGTCAATCTGGAATGTGTAAGCCTGCCCTGTAAGTAGTGCATGTGTTGCTCCAAAACAATCTCAGCGTGAGGCGATGAAGAATGTAACACCTTCAGTGGGTGTATGTGGATGTGTGCACACCTACAAGGGTGACAGGGATTACAGTAGCAGGGCGTGGCAACCTGGGGCAAGCGAGCAGATTACTGGTCCTAATCAGATCAATCGGTCCTGTCTGCACAGAGTTCAGGAGAAGGATGACCATCCCTCATACAAGCCCATGCTTCCCATCGTCCTTCCCTCCCCACTTGTCCCACCAGCGTTCTCTTTGATGACAACAGTTCATTCATATGAGATGGGTTCATTGTCATTTCTGCGGTGCTGATAGCCTCCTCTTTTGTGTAACTGACACTGGTGCTGAGCTGATTCCTCCCTGCAGGGTTTTTGTAAGGTCACCATCCACTTAGCTCATACTGAGAGGACACTCAGCAGAATTGTATCTGAAAGGTGAAGGTTTAATTGACACGGCGGCCTTCTGTTTTCTCTATCAATTTTTAGTTTACTCTGAGCTTAAGGGACAATGTTGTTTAACATATAGTTCTTCATCTTGGCCAGTCTGGGGTCTATTGATAAGGCATTACAAACAAAGTGATATGAGATGAGATGATATGAGAAATTATCTAAACACAGGCCTGACTTTAGTTTGCATAAGGCTCTAAACCTAACATAGTATATGCTTCTCTTTGTGTGTTGTGCAAGATCTATTGACCTTCTTTGTTCGTACATACATGAGTGGTTGCTTACTGGCTGCAGGGGGACAAAACACATGGGTTACACAACAAGACGGAGACCGATGTGAAGAACACATCAGGGCCCAAATGAGGGCAGGCTTTGTGTGTCCTGGAGTTATTCAACATTTGGAGCACCAACACAAACCAATGCAACAGGACATCGCGTCACCCCTTTATAATTACATTAGCTCTGCTATGTTTAAGAGCGTCTACTGAAAGGGGTCTTTGCTTATTTCCAGCCTGCCTGCAGAGGCCTTGGACACATTTCCTGCACACTGGATAATCAATTTGCTGCCCCTCTGCCTGCGCCCGATGCCTGACAATCCCTCTATGCATTGTGAATAGGGGAGAGAGGGGGGGAGAGGGAGAAAGCATATCCTGCTCTTGCCCCTGAGCTCAGTCTTGCTCTGTGCTGTTGACACATGCACACGGATGGACACATATGCCCTTGAGCACGTCACAACAATAAGGGGAGTGTCACAGCATCGCGCACACATCCACCAAACACCTACAAGCTGAACAAGCAACTCCATAAAAACATCCCATTTCCATCAGGCAGCTTTCAGTCCCATTTAAATGTGAGCAATCACCAAAGACCCCCTAAAATGATACAAACACACGGAAACTGCAGACACTGTTAGGTTAGCACTGTCTCGCCACACAGAATTTTAAAAATGTTGCTGCAGTAAAGGTTTGAAAAGTTCCTTTAGATGTAATACATACATGTTCTGCTGTAGCTTATAGTCACCTCTCAGTCTTATTAGAGAAGCTTACTTAGTGAGTATTTGATGTTCAAAAGACAGACTTTATTGAGGAGTATTATGTAAAGTTGTGTTGAGTCATAGATATGCTACTTGATTAAGTCCATCTGTCTTTGGATGAGGTCTTTCAATCTTTAAAAGAATTACGTGATACCACACATCTGGCAGTCAAGGAAACCAAACATATCACAGTGAAAGGAAACACTCACTTGTAATTAAAAGAAACATACTTTGCACAGTACTTGGCGAACTCAAGCAAGGACTAATTCTATAATTACATACTATCTATTAAAATACTGTGCATAGTATCTCTTGGTCTCCCAAAAAAGCTGCTAATAAATTGGAGGAAAGATGTAAGCTGGTTCAAGCTGGTTGACAGTGACAGACAGAAAGCCACGGCTACAGAAAGGTCAGATTTTGGCATTGCAAGTCAAATAATGTCAGCTGTATGAACCCATGCATGTTTCAGCCACTAGGTACTGTTCAACCTCTCAGCATACTAATAAGACAGCATTCTCAGCATACCATCTGCAATGAACTCCTGATGAAGGGAGAGTATGGCCACCTGCCAGCCTCCCTTTCTGCTCTGCAATCTGCCCATGTGATAGGAGGTAGAGTAGGCAGTGCTGCAGCCTACTCCTCTCCCTCGCTCACACACTCACTGACTAACCCCCCAAAAAACACTGCATATTCCACTGCAGTTCTGCTACAAACCACGAGTCACCCTCCAGCTCCTTCGAGTGACATTGGCATAATGAAAACCCAAGGATATGGAGTAAAAAGTACTAGGGATTTGACACAAAGCCTCTCTTTGGTAGAGTATGAGAGATAAAAGACAAGTGAGCCATAACTGGTAGGGACATTTGATCTTATGGAAGATTCATATAGGCTTAGTCTAATGAGGCCGGTAAGACTGACAGACACAACTTGAGGAAAATAAGAGAGCCTGCTGGCAGAACAGGTTTCTGCTGTCACACGCTGTCTTGTTACTGGGTCATTAAACGTTTCCATGCTAATGTCAGGGAGACTGTGTTCATCTGCCAGCTGAAATGGAACATACAGCACAGTCATGAGTAAGGAGGCAGCTAGCACTTCACAGTACCTGATGACTCACAGTCACAAGTACGCAGGTTGAATCACATGACTACAAACCACATTCAGGTCTTCTCCTCTTGCTCTGCTATTGTTCATCCTTTCATGTATTCCACAAGAATGCTAAATAGTGAGGCAGGGCACCATCACATATTCAACCACACGAGTTCAATATGTTCATGGAAAGCTATGCAATGTTTCATTCAATGTGTCGTTTTAAATAAACATTTCTGACATTTTCTGCAAGCCTGCATTCTAAAACTGATAAAATCTGATTTTAGTAAATAGTTGTTGTTTTTTTAAATAGCATTTTTAGGTTTTAAGCAATTTTCGCTAATTTGTTTTCACACATCCTGCACATGTATAAAAGCCAAAGGTGATTAAAGTAAAAGTAAAGCGGTAACAAACATACTAAGTGCATCTATTCATCACTATCTTAACCGCTGATTCTAGGAATATGTTGTCAAAGGTGAGACCAATCTGTTAACACTGTAGCATATAAGAAATTACAAATCATAGTTATTCAGTCAATCTTTGTGACTCTAATGCAACCAATTCAGTTTCTCTTGAACTTGACAGGAACATAAAAATAACTGTTCATCTTGTGAATGATTAACTGTCCATAAAATTTTAAAAGCCTCTAACCAAGCTCTTCACAAACTGTTTGTGTACACTCAGAGATAGCATTATCATAAAGTACAAAACAGCACACACATCCATTGTAAAACACTGACTGTGTGATAAAGCCGAGATGAAATGGGGGTCCTGGCAGGCCAGACTGTGGGACGACCCCTGGGTCTCCCAGCATGAACCAACTAAGCGTTTCTCACACAGACTCCTCAGGCATGCAGGCCCCTTCAGAGGAGGAGGAATTTCACTCTGTAAGCCTTTTATTCTCTTTCAGGCTGTTTGTCCCCAACCGTCCACTATTCAGTTTGCTCATTCTACTGTTCTTTGCTAAGACCCCTGATGGAAGACCATGCGGGAGCATGTGTGGTATACCAAGCTTGTCTTAGCAGACAGACCTGCATAAATTTAAGACGTGGTTTTTGGTTTGTGTGGGTGTTCTTGTGTGCATGCCAATAGGCGACTTACTTGTAGTGTTGCCTTGCATCTGAATGATACATTTTGAGTCCTTGCTCATTTCCCTGGAGTTGAAGGGCCGAACTCGAACAGCGACTTTTACAGACGCCCCAGACATGTTTGCAGTTTAGGACCGTCTCCCAGTAAGATTCCTTATATATCCCTCCTGAAGGAAACATAAGAAAAAAAAGATGGGTGCATCTGCTTAGTAAGAAGAATATCTGATGTTAAATTAATTAAGAGAATCCATGTTTGTTTCCTCAAAACACAAATACAAGAAACTCTCACAATGCAATAGAGCAGAACCTATTTTCACAACATGTAAATCAAACACAATGAAAGTGCACCCCCTCCCAATTTCCAGTCATCAGAGCCTACAACAAATATGGCCGACCAAAGCCATTGAAGGCTTTAATATTTTGTAAACAGCAACATTTAGCAGTCAAATAAAGGATGTAGGGCGATGCATTCAATTCATTAATGCACAGTGTAGGTGAAAGAAGCTTTATCCGAATGCAAAATCTAGATATTGCATATATTAGCTGTGCTTCATGCAAAACATAATTCTTTATTAAAATATAACACAACTTCCCGATGTGTTTACAGTCAATTTACGGCTATACATCCTGCGCCCTGTGACTACACAGCCTAAATATCTCCTGTTTTTCCATGTCCTTGCAGTCAGCCATAGTTGCTGAAGCATACGCCCATGAAATTCTATCTACCCTATTTGGTGTGGGCTACAGCGGGACAGCAGCCGGGCCTGTCTGCTGCTGCTACAATCTGACAGCGTCCATTCTGTGCAGACGGACAGCTTAATTGTTGTGTTTTTTAAAAATTAAATTCGCCCATGTTGGGGAAGTAGGCTAATCCTCCGCCGCTGTATGTTGTGGAACAGTGCAGGGAGGAGTTGCACGCTTATTTTAGCTGCACAGACTGGACACATTGTTCACATTTAACCTGCACGGGAGGGTTTAGAAAAGCATTAAACCCGAATAGGTGCGAAGTTTTAAGCGAAAACCGTTATATTGTTTATTTTAAGCTAGCGGTGAGCCGTGATATGCTATCGGCTGTGCCTTCGGTATCTCTGGCATGAGACGGAACTAACCTCCAGAGTCGGAAACAGCAACACGACCACAGACAAATATTGTGCTAGCAAGCGAGTCATCTTAGATAATTATCAATTTTAATGTTATTTTTAAACTATTAAACGGTGTAAAGGTCCAACGGCTGTTCCCAACACCAACGTCTATGACTAATGTTAGAGACAACTGACCAAGCAGGCACCAGCTGCTTCTGAAATTAACCCGAAACAACAGCTAAAATGAATCGTTAAGAACACAAATAAATAGTAATTTGAACGTTTATACTCACGTTTGAGGGGACTCTCACCAGAACAGCACCGACACCACCGGACAGTGGAGAGAACTAAACGCTAGCTAGCGGGCGTCAAGACGGCTTGTTTTTTTTCTATCAGAATCTGCGCGCACGAAAACTGCTATAAAGTCCGGTTCCGTTAAAAACACCCATTCTAGCGGTATCCTCCGCCGGATGGACTGTGATTGAAAAACGGCGACTCCTGAGCCGGTTTATCTTCCAGCAGGGGGATAAAAAGGCGGACGTCTATCTGCACACAAGCGAAAAGAAGAATTGATGGATCGCCTTGATTTACCGAAGAGATTACGTCAACTCCCTCTCGGCGCGCAGACGGACAGGCCGGCGGGCCAATGAGAGTGGAGACAGCGGTGACTAATGTGTCAGAGAACCAATGGAAAGCCTCGGAAGGAGGGAGTAGGTGGGGTCTCTCTCCTCTATTTTTTTTTTTCGAGCGTGACGCCACACTGCAGGATTTCTACCCACCGCTCCCCGCACCGCTGTCACCGCAACACCCAGGGTCACCGCAAAGAGCGCCGTCTAGCGACAAGTGGTTCACAAAAAATAAACTTCACAGTGTTTGCAAATACATTCTGAATTTTGCTCAAATACGTGCTATAAACGAGGGAAGACCTCCAAGCCACTGCACCGTCCTCCCCCTCTCAACATCACCTACCAAAGGACTTCATGCAATCTCGCCCTACTGGATCTTTTAGCACATGTTGACCTTTGCACCATAAACATACTTTTTTTTCTCTTGCATTTGCATTTTTTTGCACTGCACTTTGTTTATTCATTCCCTTCCTCAGTACTTGTGTACTGAGTGTACATGTGCAGATCTTAATATTTCCGCACCATAAATATTGTTTTTTTTATGCTGCTTTTCTATACATATAATTTTTTGCACTGTTCTTGTATATCCATATTTGTTACCTCAGTATGTATGAGTAGAAGCAAGTGAATAGTATGTCTGAATGAGTGCAGCAAACTAATAATTTAATTGCACTAATTACTTGTTTATTGCTGCATATAACAGTAAAGTCTTGAACTAAATGGAATTATCTGCTCACATGTAAAATTAATAACAATCACATAAGCTAATTCATGTTCTACAGGCTTTTTAAAAAATTGCTTCTTTTTTTTTAACCATTTTTCATAAAAGTCAACAGCTTCAAGACTCAAAGGTGATTTTTGATGTTTGGATAAACATCCAGTTTAAATGCTGCCAATAAAACTGGGACACCTGCCAAGTTTAATGCATTAGTTTATACCTATTACAGCAGAAGAATGACTAAGCTAATGCATTTGGGAATCCACAACTCCAAAAATTTGTGGTGCCAGGAATTGGAACAAATTATTTTTGCCCACACAAAATGAAAACATGTGTACATGTACCATACAAGATATAACATTTTCTTTTTTTGCCATTTGGCTGAGCCATTTTATTGATAACTTTTATATTTACCTTGTCATCCAGACTGCTGCATTATTATTATTGTCCTTACATAAACAGCAATTAGAGAAATATGTTTCTGATTTTGTATAATCTGCCATTTGGTACTTGTGTGTCCTCTAATTAGGTTAAAAATAAACTTTGGCCAAAAGTGACCAAACCACTACGGCATCAATCTGAGGAAAAAACAGTGACTAGTTGTGAAATAATGTGCATCATCATTTATTTCAGTTCAAAATCCTAGCTTCCAAAACAGGTATGTGGTTAAAGGAAATCATTTCCTGTACAGTTAAGGTCAGCAAGGTCAAGTTAGGTACAGTGCCATTTGAAAGAGACCGTTTTGAGGTGAGATGACTTTTAATGGTGTGCTCCTAAGATGGTGTCTCTGGTGATCATGCTACATTCTCACATGTTCCTTCCACTTTGCCTAAAATACGGTTACTTGTCCATGAGCTGGTTAGGAGGTTCTGGACTTGAGGCCATGCACACACAAGTAAATTCAATCTATTGAAGTCAGCAGGGGAAATGTGTCTAAAGAGGAAGATTTGAACATACTGTGTTGTGGTAAGCCACTGCTTATCTTCCTACCGTACTCAAAAGGAAGCTGACATTTAGGATTAGTTTACGTTAAGCTACATCCTTAATGGATATTGCCAGTTCTGAACTTCATCTACAAGCACAAACTGTGCTAAGTTAGCTCCGCGACACCAAACTACATTACGTGGACTCAAGTTCGTCACTGTCACAGTCTTGATAAAGAAAACTCAAGGCTAGCAAATTTGTCAGAACCCACCCAGACTCTCCCAAATGTATTGCCCTCCACTCTCCCTCAGATAATTATAAGTCTTTAATGAAGCCAACATACACAATATTACAAAACAAAATGAGAACCGTAAAGGAAGATGATCAATGAAGTGACTGTATGCACCTCGCTGGTAAACCTGTTGGTGGTGGAAACATACTTTTGCTGCATTATAATGCATCAACTAACTCTTGTTAAATATATGTATATATTTTGATATATATACACAAACGCATGAGAACAAACTAAAAAGTCTTAACTTTATTATGCTTTATTTTTAGAACCATGATAATGGTTTGAGACAAAAAGGGTAAATGCAAATAAAAATCAAATCGGGTCTCTTTTTTTTCTCCATTCAAAATGTTTTTTTTGTTCTCATTGGTAGTAGTGACACTGAATTCAGGCGATTTGGAAAGATCCCTTAATGATGACTAGCAGGCCAGACGTTGGTGATGTGGTCCTTAAGCAGGCCGTCCGCCCTGTTTCTCTCTCATCCAGGTATGGATCCTCTCCTTCAGTTCAGGCACTGTAGAGTTAACAACAGAATGTGAGGAGCAGCTCAGACACTGACATTCACAATCTAACATGCGGCCAGTTAATTTGACATTTAGCTTCCCTGAAAACACTTGCTTTGATTCTGCTGTTGCTAGTATAATAAACTTGTGCACTTGCTCTTGACTACTTTAAACAAAAGCTCTCGTTTTACATGTAATTATGAATAAAAAAAGGCTTAATAATAATGTTACCTGACTCCAACATGCTCTCTGTGAGTGGCTGCCTGTTGAAGGGATCAGTGGGGGAGTTGAGCAGGTGGCGTAAGATGATAGATCTGTCCATGATGTTCCCCGAAGGCAGCATCACAGGGTCGGTCATCAGCGTGTCCATCAGAGGGTCTGTAGTATAACACAGTCACGTGGATGTTTTACAGAGAATATAAACAGAAACACTCTGGAAACAATAAGTAATAAACTTCTACTGAGAATCCTGACATTGTATTACTTTCTAGTTTTTATTTACTGGTGCTTGGCAGGCTGCTTGTGGTATGTTACTAGCTAGTTTATCCTTTCTGAAGTTAAATAAAAACAATAACAACAAACAAAAACTGAAATTCATTTTTGTTTAAATGTAAAAAAAGAAGAATCTGTGCAACATTTTTTTTTCCACATACAGGATAACATGCAATATTGTGATTTCTTCCCATTCAGAGGAATCAGTGCAATACCTGAATTTCTACATATGGAAAAATTTGTACAATATCAACAGTACTGATGTATAGTTCTTGCTCATTTTTTATTGTTCTCCTGATGTCCTTACATTTTTGCACTATACCCTTTGCTGCTGCGACACTGCAGGTTTTCCGGCTGTGGGAATATTAAAGCCTCATCTTATCTTAATTTAGTATTATCACCATGTAAGACAAGGT
>OMNN01024067.1:18610-29455 GCA_900302755.1 Chromis chromis
GTGCCAGTGGCATGTCTAACCCACATATCTGAAAATATGTTTTACATGACAGCAATATTGGTGAACCTATCAAAACACCACTAAACACGACATCCAATAAATACTCATTAGGAGAATTCGATAAAGTGTGCCCTATATTGAAATGTCACAGGGTTGTTACAGTAGGACCTGTGCGTTACAAAAATAAAACCTGACATGGGAAATTTCAACCACAGACAGCTGATACTCAAGCCTCCTGCATGGCACACTCCCATCAACTGTGGTAGGTTGGCTGGCATATCTGGGAATCAAAGGAGGTATGTAGACCACATTCTCGCTCCAGATTATATTAAGTCTGTGGTTACAGGATAGCCTTGCTCTAAGCTGTCTATATGGACTATATGAGCTGCAAAATCCACTGCAAATGTCTGGAATTCAATGGCAACAGAGGCTGCTGACGATCCTGTCTGTCAGTGGATGACCTGGGGTCACACCAAAAGATTTTCTTTTACTTGTGGCCAAATATTCAGTGGCTTAACAGATGTGGGTAAGGTGACCTAAAAACATATTTTTGAAGGGAAACATGTTGAATATTGTTTAAAAACTGTATTTGTAGACCTAGGTTAATGTCTATTGTGATGCTAGAGCTAGAGCAATATGACAGAAAGGCCACTTTTTCAGTATTTATATTCATAGGGAACCTGAGCAATAGATTACTATAATTTTTAATTTATCTTCTTATGACTTGGATATAATTAATCTAACAGCAAAAATAGATTTGGCAGCTATACTGAAAATTTAGATATGGAAATATGTATACTAGACAGCCTTATTGACCTTTTAAACAATTGTTGGAATTTATAGTAAATTGCATAGAAAGTGGGATATTATTAGAGTCTGTGGGAAAGAGGATGCAGTGCTTCTTGATTGAAGTTACCACTAATGGACAACCAGATTCAAGAGTTTTAGCTAGGCTGCTTAAACATACTGTGGACCAACACACACCTTTGAATTCATCAGGTGCATCACTGTAGTCCATTTCAGACTGGGAGTTCTTGGCGACGATTTCCTCCACTTTCTCAGATAGCAGCTTGAATTTTTCAATGGCGATGGAGGACTTGATACCAGCCTTCCTCATCTTTGAGATCACCTCCTCAAAGAGTTCGCGGCTGTATGACCGCTATAAAGAAATGAAAGAAGAAAGTGTTACTGGGGAGTGACAACCCTTTGAGATGAGTATTCAATACCTTATTTTCATATTAAAGACGTGAACACAGTTATGACAAAACTCTTTTTCATAGACTGGAACTGAATGCAACAAGCAGCAGCTGGGCTCCGTAATACACAAATCCTGTGGTAACACACTCCCAACATTACGATATATAACAATACAGGCAAATTAAAAGATTAACTGGTGCTTGATTATTCAAACTTTTGTTGTCGATATTTAAATGTTACTTTTTTCCAACAAGTGATTGAACCCAAAATGTAAATCAAGTAGAACTGTGTTATGCAAAAGTCCAGGAAGTTTAACACAGAACAGAAAAAAAAAGCATTTCCTTAGAAGTAGCACTAAAAAGTCCCTCAAGTAAATGCTGACCAGTAATACTACATTTTCAAGCACACATAGCGCCACATTAAAATGTCACAGAAAACACAGTTTTTACTTTGCAATTCACACATTAAAATGAACTAATCTAAAGTATTTGGTCCCTGCCTGTTTCCTGCTTTCATTATTTGGTGAGAAGTGGAAATTTATGACTAGTGGGTTGACCTTTGACAAATGGCTGCGATTGGCTGGGTGAAACCTGGGTCAAACACTGTACTGCATTCATCAAGTACAATAGGGAATTCATGCTGTTGTCTTAATGGCAATGCAGCTATGGCTGATGATCAACCACAATTTTTCCCTGTAGCCTTTTCACATGATGACTGTGTTGTTAGAGTCAGTGCAAAGATTAATCTTTGACTGAAAAGATTATATTTGTGATGAAATCGGTGCTAACCTGGTCGTCTGCGATTGCTTTAGCAAAGCGGGCACAGTCTAGCTGCAGGTAGATGTCTGTGAGCTGGTCTAAGAGCTTCTTGGGTTCAAAGCCATACTTCTCAGGGTTCTCCACCTTCAGGTCCCGACACTTAGGCCCACACAGCTGCTGGAGGTTAAAGTTCAGCATGGCAGCTAAACGAGGCCCCAGTTCCTGTGTGAAGAAGGCAGCACTGTTCAGAATAGGGTGTTCAGTTCAAAATGTCAAATCCAGGTGGACAATGTTGCCTTTACAATAACCTTTATTGTCTCATTAAGAACAGATTTCCACTCACAGAGTCTATAATACATCAAGTGTATACTATAAAAAGTCTAGTGGAAACAGTGACACTCACAGGCCTGAGGAAAGGCTTCTGGACCTGCTTGGTGAGAATGTGGAACATTTCAACTGTTTCTGTAGCCAGGGCCAGATAGGAGCGAGACACCCGCTCATCCTGAGTCAGCTGGGACTGGCGGCTCTGCTGCTGCTCCTGAAAGTTTGCAGGAAAACACATAAGCATTACCATTCTGTAACACTTGCCTCCTGTTTCACAGCTCAGCACAACTATCAGTGAGAACAACCCTTCTGACCTTTGTTACCGTTTTGTCTTTGCTAGTTAAATTTTTGGGGTTTTGCACAATAATTCACATCTGCATTTTTATTACTTCAGTTATGTGTTTATATTGCCGACTAAATGCACATAATACTTTGGTTAACAAAAACCCCATAAAGCTGAGCACTGACCCTAGGCAGCTGCTCCCACTGCTCCTTATTCTTCATCTCCTCTTGAACTTCGTGGATACGCTTCAGGGACTCAAGGCTCTCGTCTAACAAGAAGGTGGTGTCATTAATCAGCATGTTGATGTAGCGCACAAACTGCTTTCCAGAGCTAGTGGGGAGTAAGCACAAACAGGAGAATAGGTCAGGTTGGAAATGATCAGACAACCACTGAGTCAAACCTCAAATGACCAAAGTTGTTTGTCAATAGCAAACTCACTTGAACTCCTCCATGAAGGTGCCGTGGTGGGCAATGTTCTGCCAGAGACTCTTGAAGATAGTGCTGATATGGTACCGTATAGTGAACTTATCATAGAACTCACTGGTAGCACCGGTATGCTCAACATCTGACCAGAAAAGACAATTTTTTAGTGAAAAAGCAAAAGATCACAGTCAAGAAAGAATGTGGATGGGTCAGCTACATAAAGACTTTTTTGCGGATTATAATCTGCATTACATTTCCCATTCACTACAATAGCAGCACAGAACTACAGTATACATAGAACTCACCAGTGTAAAACTTCATGAGGGCGGGGACCAGCTGTTTGACAGACAATGGGTGGTTCTCCATCATTTCAGAGAATCGCTGAGTACGAGGCTGTACAGCAGGGTTGGTGACGAACAGCACCTCCACCAACTTGGCAATAAGGTAGGGGTTCCTGATGTAGTTCTGACTGCAGATGAACACCACCAAGAAGGTGACGATGTCCTGGACACACGGCTCATATAAAACCTGGGGAGAGTACCTGGAATAAAGTAGATGGTGAGGTGAAAGAAAGAATGAAACAAGCAGGACTGGTACCAGCTTAATAATCAATCACTGTCCATTACGTATTGATAAAAGTATATAAGTTCTGCACATGCATGTGCTACTTTCACATTTAATATCTGTATTTTTCTCACTTTATGTTGTCCCTTCTTGAAAACAACATGCTAAGTACAAACATTTTTTAGTTCCTTCCATAAGACATTCACTGGTTGACCGATGAGACAAGCAGACAACTTACTGCACAACAAAAAGCAGAAACTCTGCCACATCTTCAATGTAAAACTCAGGTAGAGCAGCGAAGCTTTTGGGAATCTCCGGGTTCAGAGGCAAGTTAATGCTGTGTAAGGGAGAAAGAAATAAACACAGTGCTTCTTGATTTATGATATACTTTGAAGTGAAACACAGCATAACAGACAGCAAAGAGATGCGATGCCAGATCTGTTCCTTTTCCATCAATCTAATAAACAGCAACATGGTCTGTCTGTGCAGAGGGGACTCACTTGGGGTAGGCAGGGTCCACCATGCGAAGAATGAGCTGAATGACTGTGCTGTAAAACTGCAGACATCTGCGGAGCAGGTTTTCGTCCAGAAGGCCCACGTCAGCACAAGCTTTGGCTCGCACCAGTTTCTGACAGGACAAAGTCACACACGATAAGGTTCACATCTCTGTAAATATGCTCTGCTGTAGAATCCTGCATGTTTCAGCATTTAAGGCTAGTTTTGGGTGCAACTCTTCAAATTTCCAAATGCACTAAAGCAAAGGTTGCTGAGAGTACTTGCATGTCTGTACCTTTAAAATGGTGCTTAACGTTTGATCAATAAATGAAGGAAAGACAGTGAGTGTATCTAGAAGGATGTTAAACTGACCTTGAGCTGGGTTTTGCACCGTTTGAGCATCTCTCTGTGTCGACTAGCCAGCGGAGAATCTTTCCACTGGCTCTCACTATTTTTCAGCTCCTCTACAGTCCTGTCATATAAAACAACACCATTAACACACACATATAAACACACATTGCGAAAATGCTATGATTATCTTTCTAGATGTGTTGATGTGTGTACCTGTTGAGTTCACGGATGGCACGCAATCTACGGATGTAGCGCCGGCAGCCAGGCAGGATAGACAAATGGTGGGTGTGAAGCGTCAAGAAGAAACACTCTGTGGGGAACTTGGGTTCTGAAAACTTGGTGGGGTCTTCGTCTGTACATGTTAACACAAGAAATTAATTATCCCAACTTTACTGCTAGTGCAAACCTAGATTTAAAACAGGGGTGGGCACTCCTGGTCCTCGAGGGCCACGATCCTGCATGTTTTAGATGATTCCCTCTTCCAACACACCTGATTCAAATGATCAACTCATCATCAAGATCTGCAGAAGCCTGATAACGATCCTGATAATTTGAATCAGGTGTGTTGGAAGAGGGAAACATCTAAAACATGCAGGATAGTGGCCCTCGAAGACCAGGATTTCCCACCCCTGCTTTAGATGAAGCTTTGTCAAAAGAGGGCGCTGTGCAACAAATAACTGTCATCAGTATAATAATGAATGGAGCTGTTGCTGGCCTATTTATATACAATGTGAACAGAAAAGGACCTAGTATCGAGCCCTGTGGCACACCTCTGATGACTAATAGAAAACCAGATTGAGGACTAAGATAAAAAAAAAAACTAGTTACCTGCAATTGTGTCAAAACCTACTGATCTAATTCTATCCAAAAGAAAAATATGATGATATATCTGAAATGTCATTTTTCTATCGCTAGGTATGAGAGCTTTGAGGACCCAACAGGCACCATTGACAAATTCCACTATGGCACACACTACTCTAACGCAGCAGGAGTCATGCACTACATGATCCGCATGGAGCCCTTCACCACCCTGCATATCCAGCTGCAGAGTGGCAGGTAGGAACGCTGATTAGTTCATGATATTTTACTGAGTTGTCTGGTATTCTCTGATCTCATACTGGTGCATGTTGTTTAGGTTTGACTGTGCAGACAGACAGTTCCACTCGGTGGCAGCAGCCTGGCAGGCTCGCATGGAGAGTCCAGCTGATGTCAAAGAGCTCATCCCCGAGTTCTTCTACTTCCCAGAGTTCCTGCAGAACATGAATGGTAAGGAGCACTACACTTCTCCAGCAAATTAGTCTAGATGTGACGATGACATACTGTTGACGTCACTGCTGCATGACTGTTTTAGGCTTCGACTTGGGCAGTTTGCAGATATCTCAGGACGCAGTGACAGATGTTGTGCTGCCTCGCTGGGCGACATCAAGGGAAGACTTTATCAAAAAACACAGGAAAGCTCTGGTGAGTCAAGTCTTAAAACCTAGTCATGCATTTGTTTTCTCACATTCTGTGTTAAGACAATGATTCAAGATATGAACAATGTGTATCTTAAACCGTAGGAATGTGAGCATGTGTCCAGCCACCTCCATGAGTGGATCGACCTGATCTTTGGTTACAAGCAGAGAGGCGAAGAGGCCGTGAACGCTCTCAATGTCTTCTACTACTGCACCTATGAGGGTAAGACTAAAATGAAGAACTTTTTTTTGTCTTGTCTTTAGCCTTAGCAGCTTCCAGACTTTAAAAAGACTTGTTTTGCTCCTGTCACATTTTCCTCACTGTGGGCTCTTTTTTCACTGCAATATAAAATCTTGCGCCTCCATGAAAACAGCACAACCATAGCTAGAAGGAGAGAAGGGGTAATCTGTGCAGGGGGACACAGTTATAATGCCAGAAATGGAACAAAAAGAGTGTTAAATTTTGAAAAACCTGGAATCAACATGTACAACATTTCTCCAAGAGCCCTGAGGTTTTACAGCTTAATCACTAATGGCTCCATGTTCCTGTCAGGTAGTGCAGAATCTTTTGTTTTTTACAGAATCTGGTTATTTCTCGTGAATTTTAAAATTAGTCATGTAGATTTAGCTTAAGGCTAATTAATAGCCTTTAGATGAAGCTTTGTCAAAAGAGGGCGCTGTGCAACAAATAACTGTCATCAGTATAATAATGAATGGAGCTGTTGCTAACCCCTGATCCTTGCCTATTTATATACAATGTGAACAGAAAAGGACCTAGTATCGAGCCCTGTGGCACACCTCTGATGACTAATAGAAAAAAAAGAGGAAAAAAAGAGCGTTACATTTTTAAAAACCTGGAATCAACATGTACAACATTTCTCCAAGAGGTTTTACAGCTTAATCACTAATGGCTCTATGTTTTTGTCAGGTAGTGCAGAATCTTTTGTTTTTTACAGAATCTGGTTATTTCTGGTGAATTTTAAAATTAGTCATGTAGACTTAGCTTAAGGCTAATTAATAGCCTTTAGATGAAGCTGGTTTAAAATTAGTCATGTAGAATATTGTGATTTTGATCAAATATCATGACTTTAGGCTTAGATTTGGTTACGTTTTCTGATTTGAACTGCACAATTGGTTCGTAAACTGTCAGAAAGTTGACTGTTTTTATAGTTTCTTGTGTCATTGTGTGTCAGATTTCCTTAAAAACATAACAAGCCTCTCAAACCCACCTGCAGATTTTGGGGTTCTGATTGGTAAAAAGGCTTTAAACTGTTATTTTATAGAATACTGACTCTTGTTTTTTGTTTTGCCTCTCTGCAGGTGCAGTAGATCTAGATGCAATCGCCAATGAGAATGAGCGTAAAGCCTTGGAAGGCATCATCAGCAACTTTGGACAGACACCCTGTCAGCTGCTTAAGGTAAACTTCTTTTCAGACATATACTCTTTTCCATAAATATGAACGTGTTGGCTTCTTGTCTTAATGAGCATCCTGGTCACTTTTCTGTGAAAGTGCAGATGCCAATCTTACATTTACATGGAGTTGCATTACCTGTTTGGCACACACAAATAACAGACTTTGAGTTTTATTAGGCAACAATTTTATAATACATTTCTACCTGAAACCAGGAGCCTCATCCTACTCGCATGTCGGCTGAGAACGCATCGAGGCGGCTGGCCCGCCTGGACACTGTGCCCCCGAATCTGTTTGATCAGCTCCAGAAACTCCGACCATTTGTGGAGGTGACGCCTAAAATGCTTTTAGTCCTGTCATGATCTCATTCTTCTAAATACATAATTCATATTGCGTATTTATTTACATGTGTGTGTTTGTGTCTATGTTAGGTGGTAAGTGATGGTCTTCCCCTAGTCCAAGCAGTCGTACCAAAGAGCCAGAATCGCTCCTTCATCATCCAGGGCTCCGATATACTGGTACGGACCAAATATGAACACAGTAAACACATACATGACAGCAATAAGAAATTAATTTTGAATAGTTTAGATTTATCATTTTTATATTCTGTCACTTTTTCCCTGCAGGTGACTGTGAGTTCCAGCGGTTTGATCGGGACACACAGCTGGCTGCCATACGACAAAAACATCGCCAACTACTTCACCTTCACTAAAGACCCCACAATGTCTAATCCCAAGTAAGTTTTTAATCACTGTGGGCTCTTTTTTTTTTTGCTGCATTATAATGCCATAAAATATACTGAGGGAAAAAAGTGGCTCTACATACTATAGATATTTTACTGCTTACTTTTAATTTGTGTCCTCTCTGCTGAGTGTAAACACAGCCTGCAGTTCAGCCGACTAGGCCCTGAATTTTTGTCATGGTACTGTTGGTTGCAGTTGAGTGAATCATGGCTTCTCAGTTGCATGGAGGATGGCAGAATTTTTAAAAGAGGCATTGAAAGAGACATGTAGAATAAAGTAATTATGATGAAATATTAGAATGTAGATATTTAGTACAGATAAGTAGTTCAACAAAAAATTTAAATAAACTGGAATCAAGTGTCCACATGTGTTAGCAATACTATAAAAAATGGGGCCCCATTTCTACAGACTATGTTATGATAATTTACGAATAATACGATATTTATTTTTCAAATTTGTTTCCATACTTGTCTCTTATGTGCTCGGTGCAAAAGCAGCCTGCAGTTCAGCCCATTTCAGTCCTGAAAAGTCCCTGAATTTTTGTCAAGTGACCGTTGACTGCAGCTTAGTCAGTCATGGTGTCTCGGTTGTGTCAAAGACCCCAGAAATTTTTGTTTTTAGCAAAATTTTGGCAGAACAAAAGCTTTATTTTTGCCATTTTTTTCAAATGAGACTTGTAGATTTAAGGTAATTTTGATGAAATACCTCAATTTTAAGCTTAGAATTGGTTAATCGCAGATGAGTAGTTCAATGACCGTTAGAAAGTTGAAAATATGATCATTCTTAGTTTTTACAGTTTCTTGCTCTGATAAATTGTGTAATTTTGTCAACTTTTTAAAAATATAACACGCCTTTTAAACCTGCAGGCGGGTTTTGTGGCTCAGAGGGTTAAAGTAGTAAAATTTAAAGTAAAAAAAGTTTCATTCTGTTGAACAAAACCTCCCAATCTGATGGGTTCGACCTACAGTGTGACTGCTGTGTTGTGCATCCTTGTTAGAATATTGAGCGTTTTTCTCTTTTCCGCAAAAATTCCCTCAAGTACTGCATCGTCATCATCTGCCACTACAAAAGCAGTAACAAGCATTCCACTTACTGCCATCATATTTTTCACAGCATTTCAAAGGATGCTTAAAATTCTCCTGACAGCTGTATGGAAGCTGAACATCTGTCTGTGTCTGTGAAGCATCAAAGGCTGTTTAATTAAATGAAATCTGGTTTAACGGATCTTATTTTTAGCTGATCCCGAACGCGGGTCACATAAACAGAATAAATCAGGGTGAGAGCCATCTGAACGCCGGGTTTCACGCAGGTTGTAATTTGCAGATGTCGGGACAGTTTAATTGCTGATTATAAATCTCCTGCACATTTAGGCCTCGACTCACTCTCGCTGCTTGTTTCCAACTCGCTTTGATCTTTCCCAATCCTGCTTTTGTGTGGCAGGACTCAGCGTTTCCTGAGCGGACCTTTCTCTCCCGCCGTGGAGATCAGCGCTCAGGTGCTGGTGGTGTCCAACGATGGCCGGCTGCTGTTCAGCGGAGGACACTGGGACTGTAGTCTGAGAGTCACCCAGCTGGGGAAGGGCAAGCTGGTGGGCAGGATCTGCCGGCACATTGGTGAGCTCTCAGTGTCCTGTGTCGAATTTATATTTCTGTTTTTCTCAATATTATTTCTATAATTATACTGTATTTTTTCTGTGCTACACAAAGACGTTGTGACCTGCTTGGCTCTGGATCTCTGTGGCATCTACCTCATCTCTGGTTCAAGGGACACATCCTGTATAGTGTGGCAGGTTCTACAGCAGGTGAACAACTTTACATCTAAGATTCAATACGATAACATAAGAAAAACTTTGCTAATTCCAAAGGAAGTTCTTTTGTCAGTTATTGCTCAGAAAACAAAAATACATAATATGAGAAATGCAATGCCTAAAATGTAAAAAAGCAATAAGACATAAGAACAATGCATTACCTGAAAATTAAAATAAGTAAGCCAAACTAAGACTAGAAGAGAAAAGTAAAAAGTAATACTGGCAATGATACAGAAGTGTTATTATGCATTATGCATAATAATGAAATATTTTACATGAAATTGAAATATTACACATGTAATTGCAATACTGCACCTGTACATAATTGTATGTACACATAAAGCTGCTGTTTTCAGAGTGAAGCCTTCATGTATTGATTCTCCCTTGTTTTCTGGCCTTAAGGGTGGTTTCTCCAGCGGTCTGTCTCCTCGGCCGGTGCAGATTCTCTGTGGACACGACCAGGAAGTGACCTGTGTGGCCATCAGCACTGAACTCGACATGGCTGTCTCAGGGTCAAAGGTCAGATATACTCCAATGTATATGTTTTGTTTGATTTTGCATGTTAATTTTGAACTTTAAATCCTATTATTAAAGTAATACAACTGTTTAGGTGTAAAGTTTAACCCTCTAAACCCCAAATCCAGCCAGCAGGTTTGAAAGGCCTACCTTCTTTCCAAAAATAGCCAAAATAACCACCATTAGTCAGAGCCAGAAACTCTAAAGGAATCTATGATGTACTGTTCCATCTATAGCATGTGGAGCCCTTATCTTTTCCCCAGTATTGGCAGCACCTTGGAAACATGTTGTAAGTTTTGGTACAAGAAATGCAACTTTCTATCTTTTTTTCATGATTTATGGCATTATAACTTTGTCATACTGCACATAAGACATTTCTGAGTTCTGTCTACTCCTAGTCATGATTGTGCAGTTTCCATAGAGGTACAAGACTTTATATTATAAAATATAAAAATAAATATAAAATAAATATATATATATATTTTTTATAATAAAAAAAAATAAAAATGTAAAAAAAA
>OMNN01024068.1:0-15313 GCA_900302755.1 Chromis chromis
ACATTCTCGTTTGGCTGGAGAGGCTTCACTAGATAAAACATCTTTTTGTCTTGTGTGCAGCCGTGGAGTTTGTTTTGCAATCTGTGTCTGAGAGTTTGTCATTAGGTGACTAACATTAGCTAATGTTATACTCCGTTGACAAGGAGAAGAGTGGAAAAGAGGCATTGAGGCAAGACACTTAATAATAAAAATAATGCATTGGTTTTATATAGCACTTTTCTGTCTTTTCTGGACACTCAAAGACGCTTTACATTGCATTATTCATTCACTCCATACTCGATGGTGGTAAGCTACATATGTAGCCACAGCTGCCCTGGGGTAGACTGACAGAAGCGAGGCTGCCAATCTGAACCATCAGCCCTTCCAACCACCACCAACCAATCACTCTCACACTGCATTCACCCAGGCTTCCTGGTGTTCCCTCACGGTCTCCCATCCAGGTACTGACCAGGCCCTACCCCGCTTAGCTACTGAGATCTGAAGGGATCAGGCATCCACAAGGCTGTTTGGCTATAATAACAATGCATTGGTTTTATACAGCGCTTTTCTGGACACTCAAAGACGCTTTACATTGCATTATTCATTCACTCCATACTCAATGGTGGTAAGCTACGTATGTAGCCACAGCTGCCCTGGGGTAGACTGACGGAAGTGAGGCTGCCAATATGCGCCATCGGCCCCTCCGACCACCACCAACCACTCACTCTCACACTGCATTCACTTAGAAGCAAACAAATACATCTCATTCTTTGGATTGTCATGGAAAATTCCTCCCGAGTCCTTAATATAGAAAACAGTCCACAGGCTGCTGCAGGCAATCGAAACAGTAAAGGAAGGTCCCATTACTATTACAATCCATTCACATATAGGCAATAAAAAACAATAAATACCTGTACAATGCTTCACATTTATAAACAGAGTACTCAAAATAAACCTAATGACAGCTTCTGAAGAGAAAAAATGTTATGGAAAGCCTCTTCCCACAAGCTGATGGGATTGGTTCCTTAGGTTTGTTACATATGAAACCCTGGCTGTGCTTTAGAGACTGTCATTGGTACTCTTCAGCTGTGAAACTGACTGTTTACTTTACCTCATGATGCATCTTCCAGCACATAAAAAGCATCAGAGGAACGAGTTAACAAGATTTTTACCAGAGGGGGTCTTTATCACCATGTGTTAAGTTTATGTGCCATATACCAGGTTAGTTTAAGAGACAGTGTAAACCCTGTTTGGAACGAGGGTTTTTCTGTCAGCCAGGTTGCTGTGACCGAACAATACGGGATTTCGCCGAACTGTGATATGAAAGATGTGGTTAACTTCCTAATCCTCTTTCCTGAAACACCCGCTGGGTCCACAGACTGCTGAGTGAGTGAACAAGCGACTGAGTGACGAGAAACTGCCAAAGACACAAACAGACACTGAGTGCGTCACATGGAGGTTTTAATCTTTTCATTGATATCATGTTACGTCAACTACACAGCAGCGTAACAGTTGCCAAGAATATGGGTGAATGTATTTATGAGCTGACCAAGCGTTGTACAGAGCAAGTGCACACACACCTAAAAGCCCATAATTTCTTTTGGATAGCAGCTTTCTGTCTGATAGACAGGCATCCACCGCACATTTATCTCTTCTCAACACCCACTGGGCAGCGGCCGTAAAAATACCATTCCCTGTGTCCCGTTGTCAGTAAACCAGACTGTCATGCCAGACACCTGAGCCCACAGTAACCACAAAAGCACAGTCTGTGATCTAAATGTAGCAAAAGCTCACACTAGTAAAACCTTCTATCACCCTCCGAATGGTCATTTAATACAAGACAGATAAACATTTTAAATTGTGATGAAGAAACACAAATAACCAATCCTCCAACTATGATTTACACTCTTCAATTACAGTTCAAGCATATACTCCAATGGTCAAATGTTATAAAATGAGCCTTTAATGCTTGATTTCATTATCAGGCTTATCCAGCCTGGAGTGCAGCATTAACAGAAGGGTAAGTTTGGAGGGTGAATCTATGACTGTACATGAAACAAACTGAAGTATACTCCACCACTAATGCCTCCTCATAGACTTCTACAGTCCACATAATATCAACAGTGGCTTCCCGCTGTTGAAGTCTTCATTATCAAGTGCAGCACTCATCTCTCTTTCTCTTTCTCTCTTACGTTGTTGTATTGTGTCATATTTTCCACAGGCGCTAGAGACAGCTTATTACTATAACTGCTGTCAGGTCGTTGTTTACATTTACAGTTACAACATGAGCATACATATTCACATCTAAAGTGTATCTGTGTGTGCATGTGTACATATACATCCGGACTGCTAATGATTACAGATTTGTAATGTGTGTTCTGTGATTGGGCAGAATGACTTGACTCACAGCAACATCTGCATGTTATACAACCAGGGAACCTTACAGTCTTATCAATATAAGCAAGGGAGTAGGGATAGCAAACGTGTACATAAGTAGATAGTACGAGACATCACACTAACAAATATTGACACTAACTCCAAGGTTTTTCTATTATATTCATAAAAAAAAGCTAAATGATCTTATATGAGTTTCTCCAGCCCACAATGTTTGGAACAAAACAATAAAATGCTAACAGGTGCACCATTGAATTCTTACATTATAGAAGCAATGAAAGAAAAGCAATAATCTTAGCATAATGTTATTCCAGTGAAGTGTGGACTAGCAAAGTGCAGACTCATCTCTCCCATTTACACCAGCAGTTACCAAAGGGAGGCAGTGTGTATCCATCAACCCCGTACATTCACTCAAAGGATAACCATGAGGAAAAGCCATTGACACATTAAGCTATTTTCTAACAATGTTTCTCTTTGATCTGCAGCTGTTAATTGTATTCAAACACAGTAGACTGAATCCATTTGTGACCATTTATTTATAAAATTTGACCTAATCTTAAAAAACATATTCATTCATGCAACAACCTCTTTCCTGGCTTACCCACGGTCCTTTTCTCTCTTTCACTTCCCTCCAGCTCTCTCAGTTAAATGACTTTATTAAGCCTCCCCACACAAACTTCCAGTTGGTTTCTTGCTGTAGGTACTTAGGGAAAGTTATGGCTTTGGCATATTCTCATGTTATCATCTGACACCCTGATTGTTCTTCAAGAAGCCCAATTTTGCTCACAGTGCAATGAAACTGGGATTTGCAACATCAACGTGGCACAAATGATGGAGCATCTCACATTATCTGTTCTCACATTATCTTCTGGCAGCTTGTTCAATCTTCAGGAGGCCAGAATCCCCTTTTCACAAAAATTGGATTTGCAACATCAGCAGAGTAAAAATGATCATGAGCGTCTAGTCACACTTATGGAGCTGTTACAGCTTTTCGTCTCAGGTATTAGAAGAAAATATTATTATTACAGTAAAAATGTATGTAAATATGTCATTTGCCAAAGTAATGAAAGTAGACACTACCGAAAATGAAGAAAGAATAGCAACGACAACTAGAGAGTGCAGACCTCCGCCAAGCAGCTAATTTCCACCCATATTGTGAGGGTTAGGGTTAGGGTTTTTATCCAAAGCAACGTACATCTGAGGCAATTTGGGGTTCAGTGCCTTGCCCAAGGACACTTCAGCATGTGGAGGGGCTGGGGATCGAACCGCCAACCTTACAATCAATGGACAACCCGCTCGACCACCTGAGCCACAGCCGCCGCAACAAAACTTTTTTTCGTTGGCACTGACAGGATTCGAACCAGAGCCCGCTGCTTTGTGGGCGGATGTTCATCCTATTGAGCTATGACTCCTCCTTTGAGATTTCCACACAAAAAAATCCTGTATCCAGAACATCACCAAAATGTAATAATCTGTTCCTTGTCCCATTATCAACATTTATTGAAAATTTCATTAAAATCCGTTCATAACTTTTCAAGTTATCTTGCTAACAAACAGATAAACACTGGCAAAAACATAACCTCCTTGGCGGAGGTAATTACAGGGTTACTGACTGTGTTTTACTATACATTGCACGGTATATTTTGCAGAATAGGATTTAATGTTACATCGTAAACAAGATTTCTAATTCTGTGATTTTGTAACAGCTATTGTTTCTCTTTATTTGCTTTAATCATTCCTCATTTATAGCCACACATTTCCCAAACACTGTTCACTTTTCAAAGACCTTTGGGCTTTTAATGACGGATCACTTGGAGATTTTTATAAATAATACACAGCCAAGTCAACTACAAGTCCATTTAGGATTGAGCAGATTTCATGAGGCTGTGATGTAATAGTCATTACAGGGGCAGGCTGAGAGGTTCATCAAAGTCTAATGCATCCATTTCAATGTCAGTGCTGCTCTGGGAGTACACAAAAGTCCAAGTGCATGCAAGTATGCCTCGCATTGCTCCTGGCAAACCCCTAAGCAATAATGAGGATTTATTTATCTCACACAAACGGGAAAGAACTCATGCAGGGACATGAAGAGCTCTGAGCCTGTGTATGTGTTTGGGTAATTAATGTGTGAGGCAGTTATTGCACACAAATACAGTCACAGACTGAAGTGGTCAGTAAGGAACACATTCCAAGCACTGCTACAATACTTTCACTTACACGTTTTGTCAGTAACTCACAACTGTATCTCTCTTTACAAATAAATTTGCAAAAAAATTGAATTATAGGACCATTAGTCAAGAGAGACTCAAGGACAAACACCTGTTTGTTTACTGTTCTCAGAATCAGCAGGGCATCAAGACAGACAGAACGCTTTGACCTTGGAAAAAAACATTGGATAAAAAATAAAGGATTACTCCTGCCTGTCTGAAGCAGTCGGACGGCAAGCAAACAGTTCTAAGACATGAATGTTAAGGAGGAGAGACCTCTGCTGCAGTTAAAATGGCATAATTTGAGGTTAGGGCCATGTTCAGACTTAATAAAACCATTCTGCACCATTTGGCACACTATCTTGATCAAGGGTTGTGAACACGCTAATGAAAGGTGCTTGTTGCTGACCGCAGGGTGAAAGATAATGAGATGATAATGGTGATACAGGGTCTTTTCTGTCATATGCATTCACATTGATGTGCAGAGCAATTCATTATTCTGCTTACCCATTTTCATCATCAATCTGTAGATATTCATTACACATTCATGATCGATAGCTTTCTGTGTCAGTTCAGGGCATAAAAACGGTTCTGAATTATTAATTGATAATATGAGCAGGTAATTAAATTTCTACAGAGGACAGTGTGATATCATGCTCTAAAAATAAGTATCAGACTCTGTGTGAAAAATTTCACTGCATTCAGAAATTATGCCGATCCTTTTAAGTTTACTTTATTTTGTTATGTTCCAGAGGTTAAAGCATCTTTGGGCAGAAATGAGTGCCTTGAGTCTTTGTGAGAATGATCCTACAAGCTTGACACACCATTCTTTTAGAGGTCTTGGCAGAATCGTTCAAGCTCAACCAGACTAGATGGGGAGCACTGGTGTCCAGCTATTTCCAAGTCTGTCCAGAAATGCTGTATTGGGTTCAAGTCCAAACTCTGGTTGGGTCACTACAGGACTTTCACAGTTTTTCTTGTGTTTTCTTGGCAGCATGCAAGTTTTCACTCAGGATTGCTCTGTATTTTTCTGCATCTATCTTTCCCTCTATCCTTTCATTCCCTGCCACAGAAAAACATCCCCACAGCATGATGCTGCCACCACTGTGTTTGACTTTAGAGATGGCATTAATGAGGTGAAGCTTAGTGTCTGGTTTCCTCCACACACGGCGTTGGTAATTGTGGCCAAACAGTTCAATATTTGTTCCATTGCACCGGTGGATTTTGCTTCTCATGGTCAGAGCATTGTTCAGTTGCCTTTTAGCAAACTCCCAACAGCCTGTCAGGAGTCTTTATAATGTGGGATGATCATTGGCCACTCTACCATGAAGGCCTGGTTGGTTGAGTGCTACACTAATGGTTGTCCTTCTGCGAGGCTCTCATTTATAATGACTGCTGGATTCTTGGTTACCTGCTAGACCAAGATCTTTTATTGCTGATTACTCAGTTTTGCTGGGCTGGCAGATCTACAAAGATTGATGGTGGTTCCAACCTTCTTCCATTTAAGAATGATTGAGGCTCTCGTGCTCTTGGGTTCTTTTTTTTGCTACTGAAAGTTTCTTGTACCTTTCAACAGATCTGTGTCTTGACACAATGCTGTCTCGCAGGTGTACGGACAATTCTCTAGAGCCTATGGCTTGGTTTTCATTCTGAACACCAAGTGACACCTTTCCTAATTATCTCCTGTGAATTCAACAGACCTTTTACAAAGCAGCCACTTTGACAATAAACAGGTGAACACGGGTTCCACTAATCACATTAATGAAGTATCTATCTATCTCTGAACCTTCATTAATGTGATTAGTAACGCCTGTGTTTACCTGCTATTTCATGTCACAACAGATGATGTGAAAAAGAAAGAAGGCAAAAGTAAACTCCGACAAAGTTGTAGAAGCAGCTCAATAATCATTAGTAGAAGTAGGATGCACCAGAGTTTAATTACGAGTGTCATAACAAAAGTCTGAAAACTAATGTAAATGGGATATTTCACTTGTTTATTTAAGGTAAATAAATAGTGAAAAACACACTCCAAAAGCCTGTTTTTACTTTGTCATTGCAGACTATTCTGTGTAGATTGATTAGCAAAAAAATTACTGAATCCATTCAGGATGAGCGTGAAAGGATCTAAAAACTTACCGAATGCACAGTACAATCTCACTGTGTTCTAAATACATACTCCAGGGAAACATTATGACATGATGTGTTTGTCCCTTTAAAATGACTCTAATGAATAGTCAATTACACAAAAACAGAAACCACAACAGAATGCATGTCAATCTTTCTTTCAAAATAAATCTCAAAGGAAAGAAAATGAGTGAAAATTTCCAGCAGGTACTCAGAGGTGCCACACACTGAACTGAACAAACATGATTAATAAAACCTCGCAGATCTAACACTAACTGATGGCATTTTGAGTATCAAAATATAATGAATATGGATGACAAACCACCTGCTGAAAGTATTAAAAAGACATCAATAATGCATAATGTCAGATTAAAATTAGTGCCGTTTTATTCTAACAAATAACCTTGTTGTTCAGTTTTCAAATGGGACAAAATTAAGCTTACTTGAGCCACAATATTATAATATTTTTAGTATGATTCAGTGGATACAGTTATGTACATATAGCAAGAATGACAGGGATCTTTTCCAACAGGTTACATCACTGTCAGTCATCATTACATCACCAGGATCTTAGTTTGTAACACGCACTACTACACCAATCTGTGTTCTGTTTCATAGATACAGTACCTCAGGTCAATCTGCTGTAATGTATTTCTGAGCTAAGGTTTGTGCTCAGCTGTTGCTGAGTGATATTGTGCTATGATGATTTATCAAATGTCTGGAGCATCTGTGCTGTGCCACCCAAATGTAATGAAACGCATGCAGTCAAACAGCATTTACACATTCATTTACACTGTATGTGCCAACTTTGCAAGTAACAAATAAATCAAATAACACAGTCTTTCACAGTGTATCACCCCCACCTTTTCTGAAAGAAACAAAGAAAGTAAAGATGAAATTGAACTGTTATGATATGTGTCATTAACCCCTAGAGCAGAGCCAAACATCTCTGCAAGTCAGTTTGCTGGAGGAAACCCTGGATTACTGTGCAAGTAACCATGGTTATGAAAGCATCTATTGCAATTAAGGCATTTTTCATGGAATATATTTTTGCAAAAGGGAACCACAGAGGTGTAACTGATGTCATTACAAGCAACTACATTACATGGAGGTGTTCCAGTTCAAGGATCACTGAAAGAGGGCCATTATTAGTTGCACCTGTGCTTTTCCGAGTCTGCCCTGATAAACACCCTATTACAAAATACTAATATAATCATATATAAATATGATCAATAAAAACTATTTTGAGATTAAAAACGTAAATTTTAGGAAAACAAGTATTAGGCAGATAGCTTTGAAAATTATATGAATCCCGTGTCCTATTTTCAGAGGACCTGCTTGTAATCTCACAGACATTAAGTAAATGAGCCAATTTAGGCTAATCTGACAATTTAGCAAACCAAAATGTGTACGGAGACATGAAAAGACATTACAGAGTTGGTTTTTTTTTTCTGTATTTCACTGTAAGATTAAAAAAATGCAGCCCCATATTAACCTCTTTTGATCGTTCTTGGGACTCACTGCATCACTGATACACAGTGCAGGAGGACCTATTCAGAGTTGTTTAACACATTGCCTGTCAAAAACTCTATAATTAAGAACAACACCATGGAGGAGGCTCACTGATGCTTGTCATGAGATGTGAGAACAAGAGAGGAGAAAAATGCAGTAAAGCTACCCATAAAACCTTCAGTCACGCTCGAGCTGCAAACCTGGAACAGCTCCAAATTTAGATTGTACATTCTGTGTGTGGCTGCAAATGTGAGCATACAGGATGTGTGTGAGTTCCTGGTCTAAGTGTAGTGTCAGGACTGACGGATGGTTGCAACTCTGGGGTTTCCCAATACCCAGAATGCAATCTGCTAAAGAGGATGCACTGGGGAAGGCTGCAAAGACAAGACACTCTATCATGGGATGCACACAAACACAGGCCATATGCCCCAGCGGCTTTGTGCTAAAGAGAGTTTACTTTTTTTGTCTTCTGCTTACATTTTCTCTAAATGAACCTGCAGTGATGTGCAACATGATCCTTCTGCAATTAAAATCTGAAGTGTGACATAGCATAACGCTTTGATTTCTTCTTGCACTTGAGATGAATGAGCAGAAACAAAAATAAAGCAGAGCATGCACAGCATGTGGGAGAATAACATGGGAGGTGAGAAAGTAATGAAGGGGACTTAAAAATAAAACAAAAGACAACATGCCGACAGTGGCGTCAAGCTCTCGCATCATTTTACATCTTAAGAAGCTCATCATACTTTGAGAACTCAGAACCAATCACTGTAAACTTTCACACTAACTAATTAGCCTGAAATATGTACACACAGCAGCACACAGAACACATGTACCGTATAATGAACACAAAATGTGTTAGCACATGCAAATAGCAGAGACTATGACTGTCTGGCTGGTTATTACTTCACCTCAGGGAGATGAAATTACAGTATTTTCTGAAAGGGATTTTTAAGGACTGGTAGTCAGGCTATAGCTGCAATAAAATGCACTATTTTATATATCATTGTATTTATGTCTACCTTAACAATACATAGAATGTTTTGCAAAAATTGTGCAGATATATATGATGTGGTGCTTCACATCAGTTGTTGAAATATTATATCTGCATTGTGTGTACAAGTCTCACTGGCCTGGATACAGTAGTCTATTTAGGCCACTTATCGTTAATCAGTCTGTCATCTGTTTGATTCATCTGCTAGTATGATAGAGATTATCCAAAATTCCACCCTAGCAACCCATCTCATGCCTTTTACTTGTGTAGCTGCATGAATGTTTGTGGCAAATGTGAATAAATAAAAATAGAAGACAAGAAAAGATGTATGAGATGGGAGAAAAAACAAATACATCATTAGAGTAGCAGTTAAATAATCACAGCCATCAGCTAAAGGAGGGCGATGTGAAGCTTACTCAGATGAGAGAGATTAAGAGAGAGAATAGGCAGCTTACAAGTATACATATTAATAGAAACATGCCTCAAGTCTGATAAACAAAATACTTAGTCTAATAATATGGGTTGAAATTCACTATTGTTTCTGTTTCAGTGTTTCAGTCACATTTTTAGCTCTAAAATTGCATTACCACTACAAATTAGAGTTAAGAATATATAGTTGATGTGTACTGCATCTCAAAAATTAATTAGTGTATGATAGATTTAGATAAATACATTTAGCAAATTTTCACATTTCTTTTTAAAAGTAACTGCATGCTGATAATAGGAAACAGTTCCCATTAAGAACACTTTTCCAATAGCGACAGTTTAATGTTTTGCATCCAAATGAAACTTAATTACACCTACAGTGGAATCTGCACCTGGTGAATTTAGATAATTATCCTTCAGTACATGTAAAGCAAGGAGTGCAGGGCAGCAGAGATAATTCTGGTACAGTATGCAGGAGTCAGGAGTCCACTATTCAGTTTAAGAGCCTGAGAGGGATCATTCAGCCATATACTTTAAAATCCCTTTTAAACACAATGAATTAGAAAAATGACAAATATATGGTAACTTTAAAAAGCTATCTGGAAAATCTGGAAAATCATAACTAGATATTATATTGTATCCAGATAAAAACTGGTCAAAAACCGTAATCGCACACATACATACATACATACACACACGCACGCAAAAATCATTGCAGGCAAATCTCACCATTCAGCAGTTATTCCAGCTAACAAGGCACCAATTTAGATAAATGAACAGAGAGCCATAACTGCAATTCAAATGGAATCATAAAACCATGTCTACAATCACAACAGCTTAAAAGTTTGGTATAGTGCCAAACAATGACTGTTGATTGTTGTGTATATAGCTCACTACAATACTACAAGTAGTCTCCGCTATGACCACATTTTTTATGTTAAGCTATAAAATTTTCACTGTGTTCATTTAGTAGTGGGTAAACACAACATCTTAAGACCTTAAAGGCAGGATTGTTAACAGCACAGACTTTTTCTCTCCAAAAATGAAGATGAAAGTCAAAAGAAAGTCATGACCATGCATCCTCTATGGACTCTGTGACACACATACAGTCCACAAAGGTATTGCAAGATGGAAAGTGAAGAAGCTGTGTCGGTCTTGGACTGCTGACAAGGTTCACCTTGTGGTGCCTCACCCACAGGGAGTATACAGGGGGCAAAATGTCAATCATCTGAGGGGACCACAAAGCTGCAGAGCTTCCATATGACAGCTAAGACCTGGTTTGGGACTCTTGCTGATATAGGGTAAGGTAAAATTCAAGGTAAGATTACCTGACAGGTAGAATTTGTCTCTTCTGGAGCAATAAACATGAAAGGGAAATTAGTTCCTCAAACACTTTTTGTTGTTAAATAAATGGCTTTGATGGTTCTCTTGCTTCGTCTTGTTGAATGCTTTTAATGGTTCCCTTCCTGCAGTTTAACTTCAGAACAATAGCATCAGATACCAGTTTAAATAAATAGAAGCACAATTAGGTGGGAAAAACATTATCAGGATCCGACACTTCTTCCCAAGTTGTACCTTGTTACAACAACAAAAGCATTGATCTACTTTGTATCTGCTCTATTCATCCGCATGTACGTATACTAGCATGTAAAAGCTCCTATACTGTATATATATTTGCTATCAAGTTGTGATAAATGTCACATGTCGCAGTGTTGTCTCTTTCTCTTGGCGAGTAAAATGGTTTGACTCTGAATGCTGAAGAGAGAATGACAACAATGCTTGCCAAGTTACTATGGCTGCATCAAATAAGCTCTTGTTTGTTTAACACCAGAGAAGTGATTTTTACTAACTCCCATCTGACAGTCTTGCACTGTTTTCTGAGGATGACAGAAATCTTCCCTTGGAGGTCTTTGTACTCTTATGTCTCAGCTATGTAACCACCAACTTCTGAGCATCATACTGAGACCAGTGTTAAAGAGGTGGCTGATATTTGAATTTTCCTAAGATGAATTTCACCCACAGTCACTAAGCTTTACGTACATATTCACAAATATTTTAAAATTTACATGAAAAAGATCATAACTGATTTTCAAGAAAGATCTTTGGGAAACAGGTCACACAGTCAGAGTAGTTCCAGTATGTCCTCTTAATGCCTCTACCATGTTTCCTGCCCACATTCAATGTCCAGCGTCTGCCCTCGGCAGTGAACCCTTACAGATTTAAATTGACAGCACCTGCATGTTCAGCAGAAAAGCACGAGTAGCTTAAAATGCTTCATGAGGAGCATGACTGCTCTCAACAACTGGCGCCACGGCCAGTACAGTAAAGCTTATATTATTTCACATGTAGATTAATCCCATTTATAAGCAAATAATGTTTGATTAAATTTGATTAAACCATATTTGGAAATAGTATCATATTGTTGAGGGACAAAAACTATATACAGTGTTTGCAGGCAAGTATTCTTGCTAGTGCTTTATGGTTAAAGACGATGCTTAAGCACTTGATGATTTAGCAGAAGGATAACACAGAGTCTTCACATACTTTTTGTAAACCCATGTCAAAGTCTCTGAGTCTTTAGTCAGTGGGATGGTATTTGGTTCAATATGACAGGTTTGTCTACTGATGTTGTCTTCTATCAAACTGAGGGTGAAATCCCCAAAAGACAGAAATTCTGTTCTAAATGTTACAAAGCAAAGGTATAAAACACCTGCTTCCAGAATGAAGTGTTTCCTACAGTTCACTGTGATTGGAGATTGGACAGGGTGGTAGGTGATGGTGTATTAAAGAAAGGAACTCTGGATGCAAATGCAAAATTATGTTTATGGTTTGAAGTTGTAGATAGTGATTATTCTGCTTAAAATGTATGCAATTTACAATATAGCATTATCAGCACATTGTATTAAAAAGTAAAGCTATTTTTATTATTCTAACCAGTACGAACAACCCAAATTATTAATCATCAAATAATGAGTGCTTTTCTGGAAAATTAAACAGCCAAAAAAACGGTACAGTTGTTTTTCTAATTTCAAATGTCTTGCAGTGATTCTCCATAAATCATTCTATTTAAAGCACATTATTTGTATTCACTTTTCTCTTAGGTCCCATGCTTTCACCTCCTCAGAGGAAATTTTGTTATGGCAACACATCCTTCACTAATAAACCTGTCAGGGATGTCCCATTTTAAATTTAAGTCAAACTACCTGGCCTTGTTCCCAGCCTCGCTCAGGCACAAAAAGGCTCCCTTCATCACTTAGAACTTCACTGAAGGGACATAAGGGAAGACATGGCACTCATGTAGAACCGAATGCCACTGAACCCCTGCCCTGCCCTCTTCTGTGTCTGCCTTGTCAACCTTGTCTCTGAGTGCATATATCACTTTGATGCATGGATCAGAGCTGTGGTATCAAATAAAGCATCTCATCTCATCTGTTACCCGTGTGCTTCTGGTAACTTCCTGTGAAGCTCCACTAATGCCTCCCCTAAAGTTACCTGTTCTGTCTATGTTGTCCATAAGTCATTTTCAGGAACTTGCAAACTGTCTTAGGGCAGCCCAAACCTTTGTGCGTGTTATGAACGCAAGAACAGCTACTGTAGAACCTTTTTCAGGGCCATTATCAAAGGAGAAAAAAGTACTGTCTCTGTGGTAGGTATCTCTGAGCGACCCTATAAAAACTGCTGATGCTGATTGGTTAAACTAAGAGAGGATAACAACATTAAAAGAGTAATATTTTTTGCTCTCTTGATGTCCTCGTCAAGATGTCGCCACTAACAGCGTAAAATTCACCATATGGACTAACATGAACTTTCCACTGCTCTATTTACTATGTGCTCAAAGAACTGGGGTTCTATGAGAAGGTCCAGTAACTACTACAGGCATTTGTCATTGTTTTTCAGGATTAATGTCATGATTATAACTGTTGGATCCGACACCACAGCAGAAACAGAAAGGCTGAAAGGACCAATTAGGGAACGCTTTCTGTAAACCTCAAGCCTGTCTCGAGTTCCTGCAATGGAAAGCAATCTTTGGTTGGTTGTAAATTCCAGCACCCCAAAATACTTAAACCTGATGCTGAAATTTACCAGAATTTTCTTGCTTCATTTTTCGGTCCACTAGATGTCAATATGTGAAACTCTGCAAAGATGCTTTTCCTGACAAACTGGACACTACGTGTTTCATTTGTAATTCATGCTGGGGCTTTCAGTGAATCAAAATGTAGCAAACAAAATTGCTTCTTGCCTCTCCCAGCAAACTACTTTTATTTTACAATTCAACTCTTTTCCAGTACACACACCTGACATGGCTAGACCAGACTAGACTGTTTGGTGAATAGAATATTCCACCAATCCTACATCTGTCTTTTGCAATTTACCCATTGCCTGCTGTAAAATGGCAGTAAAATGTGAATATCCTTACACAACAACATTTGAAGATTTAGCATCAGCTGCAGTGTCTATTAAGAAGCTGCATAAGAAGAGCTCCTCACTGAGCAGTGAGTAATAAAACAACATGTGTTGCAACACTGATTGTTATTAAGATATGCTCATATTTAGTTGGATTCACACATTTTTATATGTTATTTGCCTGTGTCTCTGTATCTCCGTCGCTCTATAATGAGCTGCCAAGATGGGCTCAGGACAGGACAGGTGAGCTCGGCACCTCGCAGCTCATTATCTGGGCGGACAGGTAGTCAGGCAAAATGTATGGGAAAGAACAGGGCAACTCATCCTGATCTGTTGTCACGGTGACTGCTACAACAGCTAATGAGACCTCGGTGTCCATCACCCAATCCATTGTCTGTGTGAGTTTAGGGGAAAATCTCTGGCTTTGCATGTTTTTGCTGGTTGGCTTTACCACAATATAAGGGCTGTGTTCAGTGTTCAGACAGCTTCCACAGGCAGAAGGTTATCTGTCCTGCACTTTAAAATCACAAACACACTCCAGCTCCAGAGAAGCAGAAAAATACTGTTAACCAGAGTGTTTTAATATGAGATAACATATTTTACACTGGTGAAAAGAGTAGATACATTCTATTCCTTCCTACAATAGCAGACATAAGTATGTGCATTGAATGGAACGACTCAAGATAGTGCTACATAAACATGCCCATCTCCACTCCACTGACCTCTTTCAACCATTACGAAGTGCCACTCAGCCTTCTTTAGGGCTTCTAGTTCTGATTCTCTGAAGTTACTAAATTAAATATTTAACAGAAAATGCAGAAACAAGAGCATGGATAAACAAGACTGCATCCTAGACAGGCATACTGGGTAGTCAAAAAGAGGATTTACAGTGTGGTGTAGTATCTTGGGGACCAAACAGGTATCAGTCTTCCTGACTCCAAATGTGACAATGTTCTAGCTTAAGTCAAAGCTGAATCCTTTAAAGCACAGATTCACAAAACATCCCCCTCATCACCCTGAGTAATTCCACCTGACTTCACACAAAGAAAATCGATTGAGATGTGAGGATGAAATGTGTGAATTAATAAAAGCCTACATGGAGAGAGAGGACCGAGACAGAACGGGAAGAAATGGAAATAAAGAGAAGAGTCCAAAGAAAAACATTCCATTAACAAAAAATAGCTATATATAAAAATAGGGGGACACCCCAAAAATAAAAGAGTGAAAAATACAATATCAACAAAACTGATGGATAACTGATGGAAAGTTATAT
>OMNN01024068.1:15333-44107 GCA_900302755.1 Chromis chromis
GTTATATTTTCTTATTATCCATATTTTTTATTGTCAACAAATCCGACAAAAAGACTGAAACCAACAAACCAACTGATCGTTCCAACAAGTATTGGCTGTGTGTCCAAAGCCTTCCTCCTTTTTCCTCTGTGCCATAGAGCTACTAAATTACTAAATCACATACTGGGACACAGTGTTGCACTGGATAACATGCTTCTTCATCACAAAAGACTTTGGACACTATAGTTAATTTAGAAACAGCTCCACAGACCAATAACAGTAATGACTTTCAGATTCTCTGGGCAGTCATTTCTGTGAGGCTGAGGTCACGATAGATGCCCGGACTTGCAGTTCTGTTTACACTGCTTCGCAAGTTGTTGGCCTACATAACACAACTTGGCTCAGGTTCTTTGAAAAATTTACAATGTCTGGGACACAACCTGATCAATAAGACTTGGAATACAGTATATGTCTGACTCTGTGTTGGGTTTTTTTGTTGTTTTTTGGACACCAGTGAAGCTCGTCCAGAAGGATTAGCTGATTGAGGATTTAGACACACAGCCAATATTTGTTAGTAAGATCAATTCACAGTTGGTTTTAGTCTTTTTGATTTGTTCACAATTAGATAAAAAAGAAAATCACCAAAGTTATCTTTTAAGCATGGAAAAGATAAGGTCATACTAGCATCCAGTGGCAATTCAAATGGGGTAGTGAAGATTTGATAAAGCTGTTCACACTGTCTCTCAGCATAAATCTCAGCACTACTGAGGTAACAGAAAGAATAAGCAGGTCTCTTACCCGTTCGATCTCGGATAGCAAGGTTTTTCCCTTTCTTTAAGACAATATCCAGCTGGTACATGGCGGGACTAGGAGGTTGAGGCGGGGGCTCTGCATTACTGGGCCCCACTATGTTGATGCCCTGTAAAGACACACAGTTACACAGGTTAGGCTATGCAGGTATACCGTAACTGTCCAGATTACTCCAGCATCATAATTCTTCACAAAGACTTAGAGAGAAACTAGAAACAATATAACTTTGCAAGAGGAAAGCAGATAAAATATATAAGCAAGATACATCTGTTTAGTCACAACATAAATTAACACAAGATAGACACCTTTAAAGGTTTTGTCCTAGTTGCCCTGACAGTACTTATATGTGCAATCAGAAACCACATATGTGACATTAAACTCTAAAATTAGACGACAATTTCAGAATTGTCAATATTTAAATAAATGTGAAAAGTAACTGCTTAAAACTGTTATTTTTATAATAAAAAGCAGATGCCTTAAAATTGTTGTCTGAGTAACACTGGTTTCTGAACCATCATAAATATTTATGATGAGCATATGAATGGAAAATGTGAAAAACTGGCTTAAAAATTGCTAATTTTTTTTACCACTCATGTTCAAAATGTATGATTTTTGTTGCGGCATTAGTACATTCTGAATAATTGGTTAAAAAAAAAATAATAATCTGTGCTTGGACATTTGATAATATATGTTGCATGTATAGTCTGATAACAAACCATTGCCAGCATGCAACCTCCCCAGGATGCTTCTGGGCATCAGGGTCTTGGAAAGGGTCATCTCTGTGCCTTTGCACACCATGCTGTAGCCCTGAGGTCAGTGCTGCTCTCTGCTTTGACAGGGATCCCCCACTGGCTCTGATTATGGTTGTTCTTGGAGCCGCTTTGCAAGCCACATGATAAACCAGGCTACGCTGTAAGATCCACTACAGCTTACTTTCTTTCTTGATCTTTTGCACATCTACCATCATTTATCTCTTCTCGCCATTAGACAACCCGTGGGTGGGCAACTCCTGTCATGTCTCACCAGCTATCGTACTCTGAAATGAGGCTAAGAATAAAAGAGCAGGAAAATGCTAGTGGGCCACTGGGAGACTGCTGAGAGACTATCAAGGCTATAGCATAAGAGAGTGCTGCCATTAGAGAGGAGCACAGAAATCTACAAACAGATAAAAACAAGGTGAAGACCCAAATGGTAAAAAGGAAACAGAATACTCGTGAGAAAACTCTGTATTAACACGGTCATCAAAATGCACTCTTCCTAATAAGGCTGTCATAGCATTTCCTTTAATTGTTAATAACATTGTTTGCCTCCAGTAATGTCTGATTGCCCTAAAGCAGAAAGTGGCCCTGGTGGCTATTACGTTTTGCAAATTTAGCAAATCTATGATTCATAATGAAAACCAGAAGAAGCTTTTTATATTTTTGCATATCAAACCCAAAATGAAGTTTGTTGTCATTCAGACCAAGCAGTGCACAGCACAACACAAATGCATTCCTCCTTCCTCGATGTGCAAATGACTGACATACGAGGTGATCAAAAACTTGAATTAAATTTGGCTACTATCCCCGTAGTCTTCCTGTTCAGGGATACACTGCTCCAAGGACTCCTGCCACCTTTGGAGACTCCGTGAAAGTCCCCTTCTGTAAGCAAGCCAAGAACTTTTTGCATGCTGGATCTCCTCCACTGTGTCAAATTGGTGATCCTTCATCATGGATTTCATTTTGGAGAAGATTTAAAAAAAAAAGTCCCAGAGAGCCAAATCTGGTGAGCAGGGCAAATGGAGAGCAAAGGTGCAGCCAAGAAAATCTGAGCATTTTAAATGTACATTGAGCATGTGTGCATTGGCAAAATGGCATGCACAACAGTTTAGGTCATTTGCACCAAATGCTTCCCCTCAGACGTCTCAGGACGTTACAGTAGAACACTGACAGTGAATGTCAACAAAATGACAAACATGGTCTTGGTGCACTGTTGACTTGATATGCCTTCTTAGGTTTTGGAGACTGCGGGCTCTTCCACTGAAGATTGATGTGGTCTGTGGGTCACATCCGTAAACTGAACTCTTGTCGTCAACAATTTCACCCAGAGTTTGACGTGTGCTTTCTTTACAAGTTTGGGATCCATGGTGAAAATGCGCACCTGCAAGTGGTCAGACTGGGACTTCCAGAGAGCATTCCAAACGAAGCAGGAGCGCTACAAATGGTGTATTACTGCATAAGAACATTTTGAAGGGAATAGCAGCTAAATTCAAATTTGGTTCTTTATAGGTTCAGTCACATTTACAGCTGAACTCAGCACAAGAGAATTGGAGAAACAATGTATGAGCCAACCTTAATAAGCATTGTTTCTGCCAGTGTAGTGCAAGCAAAGTGGCCTGCCATGTTTGGGTTGACCCCTGTTAGACCTAAGCATCAAGGACGATGTTTTTCGAAATGCAATTAAAGTGGAGTGGTACTAGGCCTAGGTTATAAAACAGTAGCAATATGTACTGGCGATAGACACTTCATTAATAGCAATAAAAAAATGTATTGGATGCAAATTACTTGAAGGGAATAGCAGCTACATTCAAATTTGGTACCGTTTTTGCTGTTAATAGGTTCAGTCACTTAACTTTGTGATAACACTGTGTAAGTGAGGCGAGATATATACTGTGTATATATAATTTATCACTTTGTTTAAATGAAGAAATGGAGAGAAATATACCACTTGTGAAACAAAATGACTACAAATAAGCTAGTATTCTTTATATATTATGCATTTCACTGAAGCAGAAACACAAAAGGCAATCCAAGTATAGTATTAGTAAATCACAATTTGAGGAGTATTTATATAGGAAATGTTGACTAAATGTTTGCAGACAACACTATTTCAGTACTGGTGGCCCAACAATAATTAATTCTTATGTGTATGATTATGGACTTCAAAACATTTTTGTTCAGTGGATAGTACAGACTTCACACTGCAGAATTCAAAACCACAGCAGCTGGGTGAGAAATGTGGCACTGTGTAATGCTTGAAACTCCCAAATCTCAGCAGTGTGTCAACCCAAAACAATTTAAGCTTCACAGCACCTGTAGTCAAACAGGCAAAAAAACAGAGTAAAGGGGAAATAGTGTCAGTGTTTTGAGGGAAAAGCGAAACTGAATTAAGTCTAACAAACAAAATGTAATTTGTTAGATAGCAGGTGTACCAGCTCAGCAAATATCTCGAGAAATCTAATTTGAACATTCAGGGAAAGACAATAGAGTAAGCTGCGTGGTTGGATGGGATAAACCTGGGGTCAACAGTGCATTTAGGTAACTGTAATTCAACTGTGTGTGTGTGTCTGGATACAACAACAGGATTGCACAAAAGATGAGGGGTTCTGACCATGTAACATTAAGCCCTTTTGTCCACGAATGTGACTAACAAACAGTGACAAAAAGATACACAGAGCAAAGCAATGTCGAGTCAAATCACATCCTAACAACCAGTGATTAAGGAAACGATGGAAATCACTAGACATGCTGTGCTCACGGAGAACGAGATGGCACGTGTTGTTGAAAATCTTGAAAGCACAAACACACACCAACATAATAGGGAGCGCAGGATTTGGAATGGATTTGCTGACAGCACAGGCTGCTTGACTGAGTGATGTAGCCATGATATGATGAATGAAGTCTTGGCTAAAAACAAGAACACCAGATAAAATAGACTCCCAAGTTACAAATGTTAAAACCATGCACAGAAAGAAGAAAATAAGCTGATGCAGACTAGGACTATGTTTTGCTGCATGTCCAAACTTTTTCAATAAATTTTCAGTTTTTGCTAAATATTAGTTTTTAAAAAATAAAAATAAAACCTGCTACTGAATTACAAATGAACCCAGTGAACCAACGTTACAAGAAACTATTACATAGAAAGCAGATTTTTATTATTTTCTGCTGTCTTCCATATGTACTTAAAAATTTATGATATTTGACATAAAAATAGACCGTATTGTTGATTCAAAAACTTGAGCTGAGCCATGCTTATGTATTGATGGATATTACAATATACTGAGTCGTCCTTAGTCGTCCGTCGTGCCCTAAACAGATGCGTCTCTATTTTAAGCTATCCAGCTGTCTAAATAGGCCACTCAACAGCTTGTGCTTTACACACATGCGTAAATGCAGCAAAAATAATTTGTTTTTCACAATTCAGGTTTGTTTTCTTTGGCCTACATGCCAATATGTACCACTGTTGACATAGACAGAGCACTCCAGTTGCTACTGCTGCTCTGCGAACATGTTGTTCACGCTACCCCTCCTGTGTAGACACAGTTTGGCTTTTTGCAGCTATATTGGCATTTCTGTATATGTTGTCCAAAAAGTAAAACTAAATTGCAGTATAGAACATATAAAAGTAGAAATTGTGTCAGCAGAGCATTGACAAGTTGATTTCTTACCAACTGTAAATGTCAAAAGCAGCATGTATCAAATCAAGGTGGTTTGTGTTTTTTGAAGATTACATGTCAATTATTTTCCTTAGTTATTCTCAGCCACAAGAAAATAAGAAAAGTGTACTAAAATAAAGCAGTTGACTAAAGGTTGAGTACAAGTCAAGTAAAAATAAAGTTTGAACACTGACAGAGACATAAGGACACACATCCACAAAGACATACTCAGAAACTCAGACACGCATAGTTTCTGGGTCTAGAACCAGCAATCTTGTTCCATTTGGTTTGGCCTGCTCCATCCTTTGGGACAGACTCGGTGAAGAGAAAACGCCTCCATCCTGTCCCCTGAGTCCGGTAGACCTCAGCCCTCATCTCTGAACACCGACACCTCAGTCACACATACTACACATGGATTCACAATGACAGAAATGAAAGGGAAGAGAGGAAGGAAAGGAAAGGCTGCCAAGCTCCATCCCACTCCACCTGCTCTGTATTTCACGATTCCTTAAACCTGACAGAGAACTAAATAATGCCCACCGTAAAACCCAATTTTCAGTCTTTCTCCAATCTCACAGGGCAATATTCTGGCCGAGGGAGACCTTACAGATCAACACACAATATGTTGAAGTGAGTGGGTATATTACCTACAGTTTCTTTGCACTGAAAGTATACTGCTGTAACAGCATACCCACAGCAGCAAAAAGTAAATAAATAAATAAAAAAAAGAGTTCCATTATGTGGCTCCGATCCAGTGAGACCCAACAAACGGAGCACTTTACATTTTCATTAAATAATCCCTAGAGAGCTACACCAGAGAGAGCTCTGGGTATTTGGACACAAGCCTTCAGCATTTCAAAGACAACCCTTCAGCCTGAATCCCAACTGGCTCTGTTTAAATATATAAATCAATACCAGTTTCCTTTTCCATTAACTAAAGCTACTTTGACAGGATAAATGGGGTTTCAACATTGCTTTGTAAATATTGATGACAATGTTGCATCCTCCCATAACGTACAGAGGTCTTGAACATGTTGTTGCATGCACAAAGACTACATGTTTGTGAGTGTTTTTGCCCGTCATTTGTTTATGCAGGTGAATGTCCTGCTTTCAGCATTAGATCATAAAAATGATGATGTATCACACTTTTGAAACGATGAGTAAATATTCAATAAGATATTCCACACCACCAATAAATCACATGTACAGAATGTTTTTTCTTTATCCAATAGGATATTCTACATCAATAGACTCCATTTAGACACAATGCATGTTCTCTGCTGCTTACAGTCAAAGAGGGAGGGCACAAGAGGGTAAGGGGATTATGTGGATATACAGCAGTGAGCTTCAGTTGAGCTCTAAGACATGTTATAAATCCATACATACTACTTAAGTCAAACAGCCTTACTACTATTGACTTTCCTGCACCTTAATTAAGTTACAGTGCACCTCAAAACTCCCACAGGTCCTCACACACAATGCCACAGCTTAGCCCGGGTAGCAGCTTCAGTAGGAAAAAGGTAAAATTGTGCATAACATGAAACAAAAAGCAGGTACTATGTAATTTTTTTTCACTGATATCTTTTCACTGATGCATTTGAATGGTAGAAAGAAATTAAATGCATGATATTTTAATGACCACTCTTGAAAAACTGAATATACACTTTTGTAGTGCAAAAATCGGTGATCAAATTAGTGGCCAACACATTTACCTGTCACAATGTGTGTTTTTCATGTATACTTGAAATGCGCTGACATGAAGGCATTACTGCTTACTAGATTAAAGTGTGTCACCACCCTATGTGAGGCGCTGCCCGATGTGATTATATAAAAGCATGTATCACCTTCACACAGTCTGAGGACATGCTGCCAGTGGACCACGTTTACAGCTGAACTCAGCACAAGAGAATTGGAGAAACAATGTATGAGCCAACCTTAATAAGCATTGTTTCTGCCAGTGTACTGCAAGCAAAGTGAACCACCATGTTTGGGTTGACCCCCTGTTGGACCTAAGCATCGGGGACAATGGTTTTCGAAATGCAATTAAAGTAGAGTGGTACTAGGCCTAGGTTATAAAACGGTAGCAAACACTGGCGATAGACACTTCATCAATAGCAATAACAAAACTGTATTGGATGCAAATGGATGTGAATGCACATAATGAAAACTCAAAGTTCCATTGCATGACCAAACCCCAACTGTGCTCCCTCCTTGGTACATAAAAAGCCTGTCATGCCTTAATAATGGAGCTCCTTCACTCTCTGTTGCTCCCCTTTTGATTTCCATAAAGGGCTCCCAGAGTGCACTAGTCCACAGCCACCTGGGCCTCTTGTTGCTTTGGTCTAAAAACATTAACAACTGTGTCTTCCACCACCTCCAACTAAGCAACGCACTCCCAGTGGCCTACTGAAAGGGCTGACAAATTTGACGTACGGTACAGCGGTTTACCCTGGTGGCTGTCTGTGCACCTCTGGGTTTTACTTTCTTTCTTTCTTCAATCTATCAAGATGAGATGATTCCTTTACCCTTATATGTTCTTAATCAACTGTAAATATATTTGTTTGTGTGTGTTTTTATTGTTTGGTTAACATTACAGTCATTTTCTGTGTACCTTGATAAATAAGTTAACATGGTTGAAAGTAAATCTTATAACTCCTGGTCTTTATTGAAAAATGGTCAATAAATATTAATCGACTGAAATTAAACATACTATCATGGTATATTTTTTTAAGCTGTATCGCCCAGCACCAGGTGGTGTGGTTGGAAACGGATAGCAAGTCAGCAATGTTAGCCTGAAGTGAAGAGCAGCTGGGGAGCACCCTGTTCTCAGTAAGTTATTACAAAAACTATACAACCCTACCTTAATGCTCAGTCGGCCACTCTCCTGAACAGGTCCTCAATAGCAAGAGACACTTAGTGGTGTACTGGTCATTAGACCATCAAAACATCAATAAAGTTTTTACCAACCCTGTCGGTGCTCTCTGTGTGCCTGTCATTCAGGTTGGTTTAACAGCTTTTTTCTAAAATATAGCCTAATGTAAACATTCATATCACAAAAAACACCCATACTGTATATTACATAAGTACACAATGAGCATCTTTAGTCTGAGTTAACACATGCCTAAAACGACCTCAAGCTAAATTTAAAGGCTGATACTCATTGATTACCCCAACTGTGCAACTCATTAACCAAAACAATCATTCACTCATTTCAATAATAGATGATTCAACTGACAAGACAATCGTTAGTTGCAGCCTTAATATGATTTGATTTGTTAAATCAATATATTGCCTCTCAACCTCATTAAAAGAGAACACACTGCTAGCTTGGATGGCAACATCAAAAGGTTGGTCATCTGGCAGCTCATAATGTTCCATACAGTACTGAATGTGAACAGGCGCTTGTGGTTGTTCACCAGGGATGCATCATATCTCACATATGACCCACAGCTTTCCTCCACTCCTTGACAAGGGTGCTCCCCAAGCTCCTGGTGAAAATAGCCAGGTCAGTCTGCCAACTCACGTGGAATAGATTATTATTTGTGGCTCTGACCACATTACTCTCCAATCCCTGCTGAGTTGAACTCAAACGATATGACCTAGCTTCCCTGTTGGAGGAAGGCTAGACTCGGTAGCTTGTAGGCGGATGCAGGGTGGAGGTGAGGTTTTTGAAATGTTAGCATTTGTGCAATCTGTGAGGAAGAGTAAACAAAGAATACAAAAAGCTATCTTCCTGTTTAGAAATAACTGCCTGTCACCTTCTCCCACCAAATTTCAATAATGCCTGGCACATTAGGTAATAGGTACCTGGCACCTCGTTCCAACTATCTTTTATCAGATAAGTAACTAGAGCACCAGGTTACTAGACTTGGTAAAAGTTCACCATCAGTAAGTTTCCCCTCTGAATACTTTTGTTTCATGAGTTCTGTGCTGGTTATCTTATAGCAAGAGATAGGAAACATTCGGAAAGTAGTACATTTTTAGGCTCACAACCCTATGAAGAACACTTGCAGCATTAGAAATGTAATCCTCTGGTTCCATTTATTAATAACTCAGTCATGGCACAAGAAAGTTGTTACTATTGATAGTGGTGCCTGATGTATGAAAACTGTATTATATGATGTTGTTGTGCCATTGTTTACATCCTAAAGCAGAGCCCTGAAGTTTAACCTTGACTTGAAATAAGTTAAAAATGCTCAATTAGGAGAGTTTTATGGAAGTTCCCATTTCACACTTAAAGGGAAAATGGTACATAACAAAACTGCTTCAAAAACTTCCCTTTTGGGATATGTCATACATTTCTTATCCCAGATCATGTGTCATGACAGCGGTGTCTTTATAAGGGAGGAAGCCTGTATTTAGCCCTGGGCACTGTGTGGAGCCAGACTCTCGTTTCTCACAGTGATGACAGGTAATTTCCAGGCTCTGCTCCTCCATTCCTGCATAACAATAACCTATTCCTACTTTGCTCATTAACAAGGACGTTATGGCAGTTCCCGCTCTTTTAGTTGAGATGCCCCTTCCTGCTAATCAATGAAAAACACTATTTGTCTCCCGGTTTTATGGCATGAAATCGTCTCTGACCTTTAATTTCTCTGTCCAAGGACCTTGTCATAAAAAGTTTTTGGCATTTACAGTTTTATACTGCCTTGTTCAGAAATAACTACATTCAACAGTTTTTTGGTTTTGTTTGCAATTGTCATATGATTATCACTAAGGCTGCATCAGATAAAATCATGCACACCACAAAAGCAGCAAGTTACTTTTTGTGTAAACGACATATTGATTTGAGGATAATGAATAGAGTCTGTTTTGCATACGGCGACTGAAATCTGGCTGGTTCCTTTGCTACAATTTTAGGTATAGAACTTATGTGAACACATTAACAGATTAAGACAATTTCATTTATTTTCCTGCTGTTAACTGAATACTACGACCCAACTGAGCTTCAAAGCCAAAACCGTTGACTTTAGTAGCAATTAGCGATGACCTGGAATCGGATTTCACTGTGGTAGCTGGAGAAAAAAAACAGCTCTGCAATTGCACATTAATCAGAAAACATAATGAGTCTCTCAAATTAAATGTGGCCCTTTAATATATCTAATATTGATCTCATGATGAGAGCAAGGTGTTCAATTGATAAAACAGTTTAAGCAATTCCGCACAGCGCTGAAGTAAGTATTCTAATGAGCATCTAATGAGTGTGAACATCAAACATGCACACAAACACAAAGGCAAATGTTAGAGAAGCAGGTTGTGCTCTGAGGGGTATTTTTAAAAGCAAGATTAATGTGTTAGTGAGGTCTGCTGAGCCTAAAGCCAGAGATTTCAATGTCACAAAGGCGACTCTTTTAACCTGGTTAGATCACCATGGTAACTTATGCTGCACAGCTACCCTGCTCCGGAGGAGGTTATGTTCAGTGTTTGGAATTTAAACTGGTTGTAAGAAGCGCCACCCTTTCATCATCAGTTCTTTTCCTGACCATATTCCCTATGAGTAATACAGATTCTCAGCTAATGGAATATATTATATCCGCCAACCTGTTGAGCTGTGGGTAAGTAATGCCACTGAACGAAGCCGTGAAGCAACAGTAACACTGTATGCTGCCAATTCTGTTTTACGCTGCTGGTAATGCAACTACTAGAGCAGAGATATATAAAAGAAAAACATTAGTCTTTTAGCACATAGAAGATTAAATAAATACACTTATTTCACTCTGATTTGTCCAAAAACTAAAGATATTTCCACATATTCTTCATTATGGTGCAGTGTCAGACCTCAATGCACTTCCTGAGTGTCATGTTTAAATATATGAGGTTTAAAGTTTAAGCGCTCTGATGTACTTGGAATAAGCTGCAGATATTGAGAGGGCACTGAGTAGTAAAATAATATATATGACTTTACTCTAATAACTATGGAAGAGTATTAGGGCCACTCATGAGAAAAAAATATAATAGGAGGTAGATTATTTTTTTCATCATGCACTTCGAGAAAAAAGTCGAAATGTCTCCCCTGGTCCAGATTTCGACATTATGCATGATGAAAAAAAATCTACCTCCTATTATATTTTTTTCTCATGAGTGGCCCTACTATTCTTCGGTAAATAACAGTGTTATACCAGTGTTCCTCTTGCATCATTTGCAGTAACTGTTGCTTTTTACCATTATAAATTTTTATGGTCCTCAGAGCGCTCCATTATAACGACCTGTTTCTCTCAGGTGAAGTACAGGGCACGTCACTTTGTGCAGAGGAAGAGTCATATGATGCATCAATTGCTTCTTTTTATGGGAATGTGTGAAGAAAACCTGGATTAAGTTGATAAAGTTGTTTGTACCACTGTCCTGATATCTCTGATTTGGGTTTTAGGTTTTGTCAAGCTACCTTACACAAAGAAAGCCTGGATATATTATACAGTACACCCCTCTGGGTTACTTGATGTGGGCAAAACAAAACATAAACAGTATTTGTTCTAATGTTCTGCAACAAATCACTGCTCTCTCCATTTGTCATATCGGAAAAAAAATATCAGTGTTTGGTTCCGAAATTGTCCAAATGCATAGTTTTACAGGTGACAGCACTGCTAGGAAACAATCTTGCTGTAATGTTTAGGCAGCAACACAAACTCTAACCAATTCGTTAAACACAGACAAAGTTATCAGGACAAGTCCTCAGAACTCCAGCCAAGACCTAAGCTAATCTGTATTTATTGGTGTCTTGTATTATCAGTTAATAGTCTTACAGTAGTGGAGAGTAGTGTGGTGTCGTATTGAAGGATACAACACTCGACATGCAGTGTTGATAGATGCCCTTTAACTGCTGCATTTGTTGACAAATGTAATGGATGATTTTGCTGACCACAAAATCACACTGCTAAGCCACACAGACACGATGATGCAGTCTTGGTTCGTGTGTAACATCTCTCTGTACTACCGTGGCTCTGGCTTGTAATTATTGAACAAACTTGTAACTAAATTGTAATTAAATCTTTATGGTATTGATAAAAGCATGAATTGAAACAAATCTGTGTTTTTTTCATGAAAACTTCATAAAAGTAAAAAAGAAAGTGCAAACGCAATGTATTTTGTGCCTGTCAGAAAAGGTTAGAAATCTGTCTGATACCTGCTGATGTCTACAACTCTTGCCTACTCTTTGAGAGCTTGCTTCCTTGAGGCCATGAATCTGGGTCTTGTGCGGGCGAATACATAGGATGCTATCTGAACGTTGCTACACAACCACCCAATCAAAAAAAAACTAAAAAATAAGGTTCACATTGTATTATGTTTGAGGTGAAACATATCCCGCTGTTTTCCACAATGAACACAAAAATAGCATAGCAGAAGATGAGCAAAAGAGTTCAGTATAATTCCAAGTCAATGCTGTGATATTTTACAGGCTAATGCAGTGATCCCATTATTTCTCTGTATGGATTCATTTTCAGAAACAGGGTCTCTTAACAAGCTTTGGCTGCTCAGAATACGTATGCATCTATCAAATAGATATTTCAGGGTGTCCAAAATAATTATATATATAAACACAGCACCATAACACCTACACACAGATGCATCAACACATTTTGCATCTGTACATAGACACACTCACACACACACAGGCACTAAAAAATAGAATTATCTCATACTATACAAGGGATCATTAGTTTTCATCTCACCAAAGTGAGAAACAACACAGAAAACTTCCAATTTATAAAGAAGATGGGCCTAGCATCAATCTAATCTAGTCCCTCAGGTATGGTGCAGTTTCCACCAATAACTGTATGAACACACATACAGTACATATACTGGTACAATATATACTAGTACAATACTTGTGGATACAGACACATAAGGATAGGAAGGCTTGTGAGGTCTGCCAGGGAGGTCTATTGAATTTCTAGAAAAGCCTCTTTTATGTGCTCAATCTAATTATAGGACACATGGGGGAGGAAAATACTGTCGAAGGAAACTGAGGTTGTCTCCAGCTCTATGTCTCACAATACAGTACATATCGTCAAACCCTCCCAAAGTGTGCAAGACCAACCTGACACAAATCTGTAATGATCTGAAGTTATTGGGATACCTCATATAAAGGAAGCACAGTCACTTTTAGCTTTTTCAGCCTGTCTTTAATGTGGATTTTGAAAGCAACTTACAACCAGTAAAACCTGCATGAGCAAAATTTATAAACATTAACTAATAGCAGTATCTTTCTGCAGCTAGATGTTATGGAAAGAGAAAAGTATGTCTACCATCCTTAAGACACTACTACTAAAAAGCTGTAAAAGGAATCATCCTAGAGAGTGTAATAATGTAAGGCATTGAATAACTTGTTCGATTAGCCATCTGCCACTTAAAAAACTCTGACTCCTTGAATGATTTAATACAGTAAATGAACAGAAATGTTGCACTTTAGAATCACCACATTGCTGACTGAGCCATAGTTCCATTCAGTCAGATGTAGTTACAGATGGTAAAGGCTTCAGCAACAATGAATTGTCACTTCATCAACCACAAGTGAATTGCTGCCATGCTCCACTGCCTCCTTCTATCAGAATCTCTCTCCTGCTCTGTTACTCCACTTTTTGTCTCTCTTTCTCTCTTTAGGACCCAGTGATATTATATCACCATCACAAAACCACATTTCCACTTCAATATCTGGGACTCATTACTGTATTAATTGAAATATATATAAAAAATATTTCTGCTTCTCATCACACCATGCCAGTCTCAAAACCTTGAAAAGGTTCCCCATTAAACTACTCCACCCAAGTGAGCTACTCCATTATCTCAGGGCCATTACTGAGCCTCTCCTCTCCTGAGTATGTGCAGCCAGGTAATGTGTAATGTGACAGAACGCAGGCCCAGCGCAAGGTAGCGGGTAGACTGCCAACAGCCACTCCACTAGATAATGAGGTCTCTTTGGTGTGTTCTTTTCTAAATAACAGCCCAGCAGTCCGTTGTACAAAGTGCAAGCTTCCTCACTCTCAGATCTCCGACTGGGGTATTGAATCTGTTAATGCAGCAGATATAATGTCCTGCTGATGACAGTTTGAATACTCACTTAAGTTATTGACAAGACGATTAAATACGGGCAAGTAGATGAGTCAAGGATGGCAAACTATACTGATATACAAAAGTATCTGCCAGACTTCACATTAGTGGGGAAGACCCATAAGTTTGTCATATGTATGCAATGCAGACCCCCTTGGTTTCTATTAAAGTCACATTTAATATGCCAAAAATGAAGTCTTCTTCTAGTATTCCATTATCCTGATGCTAAAATAGGGCTAGGCAATGAAATGATAGCAATATGTAGCGGCAACAGACACTTTATGATTGATGGTTTCACTTAAAATGCATTAGATACGAAATGAAAGTACATTGAAAAAAAACAAAAGCATGAGCAAGTCTCAAGCATGCTCCCTCCCTTGATCATAACAGCCTGTCATATCCCTTGATAATGGAGCCCCTTCGTCCACCAAAGGCTCTGTTAATCCAAAGGTGCCTGGACAATTCCTGCAGATCTCCCTTGGTGGAGGGTTTGTCCAATGGGGGCGGGAATTACAGTTTTTTCTGCTTTAAACAGATAATTTAAAATGATCAATAATTAGCAATAGACTGAAATTAAACATTTTATCTCGATACATGTTTCAACTAGGTCACCAGGCCCTATGCTAAAAGATGATTTAACAGCCCAGATGGTAATATGTCAGTCTATCAATTGTCCATGACCGTAAAAGAGAAACCCAGAGAGACAGAGAGAGAGAGAGTCAAAGTCATGGAAATGGAAAGCAATTAAGTGATTGAAAGTGAAATGATGAATGAAGACAGGGGGAAAAGAAAAATTAACTAACATTCTGCAGCAGATTTCAGCTAAGATGTTGACCTTATTAGCACAACTAGGATCAAAACCCATGGCCCATGTGTCAACATCAAACAATACAAAGAATTCAAAAGAAAGTTTTCAACAAAGCTGGGAAATTAATCTCAAATTTGCTTTTTGTTACTAATAAAATTGAAACCGGTCAAGTTACAGCTTGAGTTAAATTCCTACTTTATTTAAAAATGAACTACTCTGTGGCATAAATGCAATATTAGCCATAGCTTTAATGGACTTTAAGTTTGCTAACTAGCATATATTTTGATATGCTGTCTTTACATCTAGTGTTCTGCCATTGCAGCTGGCAGTGATGTATTTAACACATGCTCTTTGAAATTGGTTTATTATCCACATGATCTTGGCTTTGGTAGAATAACTTTAGGCAAGGCAGCTATCTGTGAATCCTCTAGGTAGTAAAACCCTCATTTGTTAAAACAATACAAAGCTCCCTATTGGCTTGTAGTTCGACAGTTCAGTTTAGGTGACTGACTTCCACAAGAGTATTCTTTTACAGTTTTTAACATGCATCCATCCCTGACTGTAATCAATAGCTCTTTACAGTTGTGATATGAAATAAGTACTTCCTTGATGAATGGACACCCAAAGGGGATCCTAATTAAATAATGGCTCTTCTAAAATTGTCATCAAACTACCAAACATTAATCTTTTATAATCCTGCAGATATCAATATAAGAACAAGCAGTGGGCATTAATCTGGCAGACGTGAAGTCCATTCTGTAGAGCAGAATGAATGATGACAAAGGGAGACTTACTATTGCAGATGGCTCTGAGTGACTGAACAGTTAGTGCAAAGCAAAAATGCATTTTTTTGTAGTCTTTAACAAATAGATAATGCCGAAGACAAAATACACACAATTTAATGGTGATTGTCAAGGACAGAAATTCTTACTCTGGGTGTTTTTATTCAAAATAATCTGTAGCGACGCATATTAATGTAAAATATCAATACTGAGAGTACAGACTCATCTGTCTGTGACAGACTGCGAAAAGATTTGAGTACAGGCATGTTTGAGTATGGCATGTCCTTCCAGTGGCCTTTAAGAGGCTGGTGAATTATCCCTATCAAAAATTTTTGTAATCATCATAAGATCATGTAATTCTAACTCATAATAAGGGCTTTACAGAGTGACTGCATATGTGTAATTCATGAATGGGACTTTATGATTCAGGTACACGACTGCAAATGTCATTCTAAAAAAAAAGCTCAGTGTACAAAACCTTCAGGTGTCAGCCTCCCACTTTTAGCCAGAGCTGATTGTCACTGTTGTGGGTAAAATAACAAACAATATTTTAATTTCAACTCACTCTAACTAACACTAATTACAGGACTTAACTGTCTGCACTCAGCTAAACATTCTTTATGAGGTAAAAGAGTTACAGAACGATCCTTTCAGGAGTGATTCCAAGTGAGGAAGGAGCCCTGGGAGCAGTAGATTGCTGCACAAGGAGACTACTTATAAAAATCAGTTATGATTTTTGCTTTTCATAAATGCAGTCACAGAACTTTGTGATTGCACCTCATAAGAGTACACAGTGTTATTTATTTGTTCAGGAAGCTTTTCATTTGTGTTGCCTCAGCCTACAGAATGATCGAGGCCAGAGCTTTTACTCTCCAATTTATATCAGTCCAATAGAATGTAAAATGAGAGAAAAAATAATATGATGTCATAGACAAACAATGCTCAAATGCAGCCTCCAGTGTGACATTGTGATGTTGATAATACAGGTGGTCCGCGGTTTACGAACGAGATCCATTCCTATGACGTGTCGTAAGGCGATTTTCGGTGCAAGTCGGATTTTATACCTAAATTATTATTGTTAAATGATTAATTACGCTTTCTTCTTCGTTGTTATGCCGCGTGACTCAGTGTTCTTCCCGAGTATTGTATTGTTTACGAACCAAACCGCTTATGTTGAAACTAGGTTTTTTAAGTAATTTATGTGAGTCTTTCGTAACCACGAAACGTCGTAACACGAGACCATCGTAAACCGAGGACATCCCGTAATAACCTGAAATAGAGCATGAGTAAACAAAAAAGAAAAGAAAAAAAATCTTCTGTTCAAGAATTGACAGTCTCTTTGTGTCATACATGGCAATTTGTCTGAATTAATTTAAATCTTCCACCCAGTGACCCGAAGCTTGAGCGGGTAATTGGAGAACAAAGTGGTTATCTCAAAAACCTGGTTAATGTCCAATAAATATGTTAATTCTTTCATCAAAAAGTGGAAACATCATGTCTTTCATGGAGTCTCTTTTCCTCATGTCACCAGACTCACTATAAAAGAGTAGCACCCCATAATGATATGAGACATCATCATCCTTCTTATCATGATCACTCTTAGTGTCACCCCAGCTTCCCTCTGTGTGGCACTCTACAGTCCTGACCTCCATACTCAGGGGAGTAACCCAGTTTCCATTCTTCCTGCCAGCTGTGTCAAGACCCTCCCTCCTAGTTGTACCAGATGTCAGGGCTTGGCCTACTTTGGTTTATGGTGGAATGGGTGGTCAACACTGGGTCTTATATGGGAGGAGAGTAGAAAAGGGCAGAGTCTATTTTCTGGTAAATCTATGATAAGCAAGATTAATATATATATAGTATATGTGTGTTTAACCACCACCTCACGCGATCCATTATAATCTCTCAGTTTGCTTCTATTTAATGACATTAAACACTGGCTGACATTACATTTTTGGTCGGATGGTTAAAGAGATATTTTCAAAAAATCAAAGACTGCTGTACATTTTTAATGTCCTCAATGTTGCTTACTATTTTCCCTTACCTCTTGTCACATCTGGCAACCGATTTGACTTATCAATCAGTAGTGCAGGGTGTGATTTGTGATAGCATTTGTAAGGTAGTTTCATTCAGCTAAATAATTAAGATTATGAAGCTCATTTAAAATATATTAGATGCTGAGGAAACAGTTAGCGCAAACAGTCACTTCTAGGGCTAAAAAATTAAGTTAATGCATATATGCCAAAAACTGCAGTTCTTGAATTGGCCACTTGGGGCTGGCTATAGAAGGAAGTCATTTTCCATAGATCTCCATGCTAAAATAGCAGAAATAAACATGCTTACAGCCTGGTACAAAGACAGTTTTGGTCTCTATAGCTAATTCCCCAGGTCATGACAACTGCACAAGGGTGAGTTTTTACATAGCTCCTCAGTTTAAATTGTAGTATGGTTTAAATCGCTGCCAAGACGGCGATGATTGGAGCCACCACACTGAGATTCAAAACCCTACCTCAGGAATCCTATGAGTGATATCACGGCTGTTCATCTACCTATATATACATACAGTCCATGGACTAAGGCAGTAAGAGCATGACACTAGACAAGAATTTCAATTTTAGGCCCTTAAGGACCAAACATCATCATCATCATGGATATGGTTTTCTTATTATCTTCCCATTAAGCACAGCTTATTAAGAATAACAGAAGAACTGTTTGTTGGTAAAAGATTTACTGTGGCCAATGTGAAAGGATAACAGGGCGTGTCTAATGCTATTTCACAAAAAATGAGGCTGTTGTCTCTATGGTGGGGAGTCAGATCCATTTGTCCTAAACATGGTGTCAGAGATGCCATATCTATAATCAGAACATCATGACAAGTCATAGTTAGGAAATCTCATAGTGTCACTGTTGAGACTCCTCTATATACCTCTCAGGGGAAACCCACAAAAAGAAAATGCCATGTTCAACATATCTACATAATCTGTTGCAGATTGAAAGTGCTAAATGTGTTACCGCCACATCCTGATGCAACTGTATTAAACTATCATTCTTCCAAGAGATAAGACAAGATGAAAGGTGTGACAAATTACATTCACAGCCACGTTGACAAGGACATTTCAGACAGAAACTTGCCCGGTATTAAGTAGAAATTAATGCTAGAGAAACAGCTCTCTTTCTGCTGCACCTGACAGATACACAACGCAACCACTCTCCATAAATAATGAATAGGAAAGATCTTCCACTGATAGAGAAAAACAGAGGCAGACGAGGTGAAACAAGAGAAGGGGGGTTACAGAGTAGACAGCATTGAAGAGAGACAGAGGAAGAATGGTTGCTTGAAATAGAAAGAGGTATAGATTGATGAACGGAAAAAAGCAGGCAGTTGAAAAGCTGTGACTAAACAGTGAGGGTGTGACAGCGTGAAGGCTGAAACCAGCAAAATGAAGACAAGCGGATACCCCAATTGAAGTATCTTTGGTAGGCAGGCAGAAATACAGTGACTCAATAAGGCTGAAAAACATGAACTAATTCCTCACACAAAAAACATATTGGCGGGTGTGTTTGTCACTACTGAAGTTGGTGCGGTGACAAACTGAGCCGGGAGCGTCAAGTGTTGCTGACATTGCAGACAGACAAGCTGGTTGCCCTGCTGCCAACCCAACCTGTCAACCAACCAGAAACGAGTCGGTGCCAGTCTGAGATCACGCTGACACGACTCCCGAACACAGCGCAGCACAGTGCGAAACAGAGCGCCGTCAAAGAACACGTTGATCCAGGCCTGTTTTTGCTGGCTCAGCAACTTCACAGCAGAAATAAACCAGATCAAAAAGATTGCTGATGTGCATTTTTATTGAAGAAACGTCGTCTCCCACTCAGCATGATAGTTTAAATACTATATGGTATATTTGAGCAAGAGAAGCATTACTTTCTGGATTCCTATCAAAATGATGAATGCTATTGTTCATTGATTGCTCATTGCATCTCTTTCATGCAGCATAAAAACTGCCAAAAAATGGTGTCATAAATCAAAGCCACTTAGCGCAGGTTTTGGTTTTGAAAAACAGAAGCCCAAATCAACACTGTTCTTGGCATACTCCCACACATTACTAATTCTCATAATTACTACCACACAATCATTGTTTGTATCATGGTCCCATTATAACTGCTGCAACAACAAGACAATGATATGGCTCAGGTTTATTTTATGATGATGGTGATTTATTCGTATTGTGAATGTGTCAATGTGAGTGCCTAAGTTTTACAAACTACGGACTGCTTGTACCAGGAAGACATCCATCATAGAATGACAACCTCTAATAGTAATCAGAATTTATTTGACTGCATTGACTCCAATCTAATGTATTCCAGTGCAGTGTGGTTTTATGAAAATGAACATGTGCTTGAGCCAAATGCACATACAACACCATGACATAGTATATGTGTATTTTAAACCATAAAGAATACTTTTGAACAGGTAATTTAATGCAGACAGATGTTCATATTTCAGTTTAGATGAAAATATTGGGCCTTGCTTGCCATTTAGTGACATCTTATGTACCAATTCATTCATAGAAGAATGATGAATTAATTAAAGTTTTCATCACAAAAGTAAGTGTGCTGTCCTGGACTCTACAATCATGAAATATAAATACTGTATATTCTACAATTTCATTTAGCAGACGCTTTTATCCAAAGCGACGTACATAGGTGGGTAGGCGGGGCACCATTAAGGACCTTGCCTAAGGGTCCTCACTGGATACCTGCGCCCTGACTGGGATTTGAACCACCGATCTCCCATGCCAAGGTCTGGGGTGTTAGTCACTGAGCTATCCAGCTGCTTGTATATTTCAAGATATGTAAAGAAGCACCAGTGCCAGCATGCCCAATATGTAACATTTTCTGAAACTCACAACTACTATTGCTTGTTATTACCAACAACACTGTCTGACTCCATATTCTTGAGAAATATATTTGTTATATGATTTTTCCTAAATGGGAATTCAAAGAAGTGCGAAAATAAAAAAGGCTATTATCTTATCACCCTCAAAGCACTCCTGTGTGTTGCAATTCCACTGCAAACGATCTAAAATCTTACAAAAACCCTGCAGAGCCAGAAGTAATATTAGCATTTTTTGTCTGGTCACGTTTTATACCTTCTCCCATACAAACTAATGAGAAAGAAGGAGGCTTTTCTCAACAATTTGTATTACTCTAACTGTTTGGGGGATTTGTCTTCCATTTGCCTTGACAGGGTGTAGGCTGCCATGTGGTATGAAAAGCCCCTGATTTAATGACATCAACAACATTATAATGACTAACTGTGACAAGGCATGGCCTCATCAGCATTGACTGCCCCCAACAGCACAACCTCCCCTCTCTGAGTCGTGATGCTGTAATATAGATCTGGTCTGAACAGCATTTCTTCAGATGCTTCTCACATACGCTGCAGCATAAATACAGCGTTTATTTGGTTCATTCGATTTTTTAATTAATCAACATTAGCCTCTAGTTTGCTTAAATGCTGTGCAAGCTTTACATATTATGTAAGAGGAATTAATGTTAAATCACAGCACTGCACAACAGAAGCAGTGGAAGCTACAGCATTTAGGACAAAGAACAAACCTACACCTACACCTCTTGTATATGATCCAGCACCACCTGCTCTGTAAAAGGTTAGAGACACTGACCAGATGGACTGCATCAGTCTGACAATCTATGTAGGTATGTGCCAAGGTCTTACATTTTTCTTATGGACTGATTAATCTCAGATACATACATACATTGAACTAAAGCATTTTCAATCTGACAATTAGTTTTCGTCAAGAATGTGCCTGTAAATTTAATATCCAATCAAATGACTTCATTTTTTTCTACATGGGCAGTTTGTCTCTGTGCCAGCTACCATCATCTCTTCACACCAAGATGACGGAGCTGATCACATACTGTAGATACCACCTCTACACTCACAAATAAACTAACTGGCAGGATGACAAGACCGTATACCCACGACACAGTCACGTTTGCTAAAAAATGATTAAGACTGGGTGGTGAGAGCAGGAGTGGGTATCACTGCAAAGACCCAGTGCTTCATATGAAGCAATGCGCCAAGTGATGACAAGAAACAGAGAAAGTGCGAGATACAGAGCAGCAGAGGGGAAGAAGGATAGCTGGTAAATAAATCTGATTCATGAACAGATACAAAAGCATATGGCATATTTTAAATTAAATTGTGAAGTTCACTGAAATGACAGAGCACATGAGAAGAACCTGGAGATTTTTTGCCACTGTATGAGCCAATGTGCCAAAAGCTCCTGAGCAATATCAACCTGCATAAGCACCCCTTCACAGCTCTATTTGCATACAGAAGAAGGTGATTGCAGCTATTCTTCAGCTGATATATCACACGGATTCTGACACTTATTCAATACAGAGACATTCCGTGAAGAACACTTTGCAATAAAGATCAATTTACTCACAAGTTACTGTCTTAAATGTGTTAACTTTAAATTGTATACTAACCGGTGAAGCATTCTGGGCGTTGTTCACATTAAGCAGCTCCAAAATGAGGAGCCAGCCAACAACAGTGTGCAACTGTAGCTGAACTATCACATCTGCAAAGGCCAGGTGCCTCCTCCTCTCTAGGTCTCCTCAGCTGGGATATTTACTCCAGCCAAATGCGGCATGTGTAGGCACTGACAGGTAATCAGTCATTGTTTGGAAGTTCTTTTAAATATTGAAACTTAGTTTGGGAGCCAACATAGGATCAGTAGCTGATGTGATGCAATAGCGTAAGCTGGTTGGCTATAAGTATTGTGGTTTCTTTTCTTAAATGAATGACAGACTCCAATACATTCTACACGCTCTGAGGGCAATGCTGGTACAAAACCTTTAATCCATACTAAGAGGAGCTGTGTTACATTGAGATTATTGATCCTAACCCAGCCATGTATGTGATAAATTAATTCATGTTGGCATCTTCCTTAACCATCTCAGCTTCTTATCTCAAAGCTCTGTCTGTCTCTCTTGCTGGCTTTTATGTGAATGTACTTCATTAATATACTGAAGTGTGCACGAGTATATTGTGATGCAGTTAATGAAATTTGTATGATAAAATGAATGATTCAGTCACACCTCGGAACCACTTTCCACATTAAACTTTGTTGCAGATTCTGCACTTAGCAACTAAAACACATTAGTCTGTCCCAGGAGAACCCCATAGTGTGCATTATGCATGTACTGTACACTACTGGGTATGCAAGGAGTATACCCAGAAACACTCTTCAGGAATTCAGACACATGCTGCCACTTTTCTCGCAGTCATCTCTTCGAGGAAAGCATATTTGATTGTTTTTAGACAACACAGATTTAGAGGAATGATGTGAAAATTACTCATTTTAATAATAAATGTTTTCTTGCCATGAACTGAACATTGATGAAAACTGTGCTTCCAGTATAAAGGCGCCTGATGAAACCCTGCAACTTATCCAACATTTGTCTGATGAGAGGAAAATCAGTAGAGAGAGTCACACACATCTTTCCACTATACCATTCCTCTTCACCTTCCTCAGGCTACCCCCTCTGTTTTCCCCCTGCTGTAGGCTTTTTCTCTTTTCTCTCATTCTTCTCTATTCCCAGGTCTTATCTGACGCCTTGCCTCGATTCCCCCTCTCACGACTCATCGTTTTCCTCCTCCATCTCTATCTTTCCTATCCCCCGTCTCCACCAGTCGTATATTTCTCTCATTCTGAGCACGTTCAGCACCAAGCCCTTGAAACAGGAATTAAGGAAACAAGACTAGAGCTGGCAGAAGGGTGTGGACCAGGGACATGAGTCGTGGGTGGGGAGCACATAGGCAATCTAATCTTTTTTCTTTTAACTTATTATCCGGTCAAGATGGAAACACGAGTGGTAAGATATCTCTCTTCAACTGCATCAATCTGTCTGACATTTGTGAATCCCATGTCCTCCCTGCACTTGTGTTTTATATGCTTGTTATTTTTCTGGCTATCACCTCTCCTCTCTCTTGTGCTCTCCTTCTCTTCTTAGAGTCTGACAAACAGTCCCATGTCATGTCACACTAGCAGCCAGCTCAGGTTCCACACTATTGGAAACTGGACACGACACACCCACTGCACACCACCCTGCCATCCCCCTCCACAAATACAAACACACACACAAACACCTGCACATAGTTTAAAGATGGCCAGTGCCTTCTATTGGCAACAGTGAGTGCAAATTACCGCGCAAACCAAGCTGGTACTCAGGTTTATGAAAATCCAGTATGAAAATCTGTTGTGCATGCAAATGTGTGAACGTGCTAAAGTGATGGAAACATTTGTCTGATGGCCGGCACATTTTAATCCCCTCATCACCTCAGCCAAATCCTCATGACTGAAATACTCCTGGAATAAAAGAAAGCTTTTGTGCATCCACCATTTCCCCTGACACTCAATACACCAATATGCATAATAAAACAAGATATATACACACAAAAATTAGAGCAGAAATTAGAAAAACAGCAGGTAATCAGTCAAAACAGCATGTGCATTTGTGTATCTGTGAGTGCATGAATACCTACAGTAAGGCTTCGTCCCGCAGCTGAGAGAGGCAGCGCTAACATCCAGACACTGAACACGCTCCACTGTACTACTGCTGCTGCTGCTGCTGCCGTACTCTATATGAGAGCGGCACACACACACACACAAACACTGGCTCGCTCCGTACCTTGCTCACACACATGCATAGCAAAGGGCAACCAGCTGTGAGGTTCTTGCATACCCCACAGGCAGTCAGTCAGCCTCACAACTCGGCAGATTTCTCTCTCTCTCTCTCTCTCTCTCTCTCTCACTCACTGTCACTCACACACACACAACTGTGTGGAGGTACTCAGTGTAGAGAGACTAATTCACTGGGATAGAACGATTTGAAAAAAAAGAAAAAGTTAACAGTGGCACAGCCAGGGAATCAGCACCAGCTGCTGCCTCTGTGTCTGCAGATGTTTAGTCAGTGAGAGAGCTGGTTTTATATTTTACATTCACCAATCCTCTCTGCTGGACACATGATTAAGACAGTGGCTATAAACCCCAAAATAGCACTGGGATTTTTAACTCACAACACGCTCAATACAAACATACTGATCACTTCTAAACTGTCTGCACCTCTGTTGTCACTATCAAAATGGGTAGATGCACTGCATGCTGTTAGTGGTTTAATGTGTGTTAATGTCTAAATATTTTGGCATGTGACTACTGTAAGCCCCACAGCTAAACAAGAAATGGTGAAACAAGTGGAGCTAAATTAGGGGGTGTGTGCACGAATGTGACGCTGTCCAAAGTGCTGAAAGAGAGAGAAGAGACAAGAGAGAACACGTCACTTAGTTGTTTTTTACTCATTCATCACTGTCTTTCAATTTCGTAGTTCTGCCTGCTAACACTGAGAAGTGTTTCTCGATGTGAGACAAGAGTTTCATTGCCAAATGTCTCTTAAGTTAAACTAATTATAAGCTTTCCTGTGTAAGAACATCTGACCAAATACCACACTGTGGATATTCCATGTAGTTTTTGGCTATGCTTGTAAGTCTATATTGCAGAAAATCAGACCGCTATTTCCAAAACTTGCTGTGAGCCTTGAGCTGGAATGCTTTTTTCTTTCCATGCGATAACAAGCGAAGCTGTCTATAGTTGCTTGATCAAGCAGAACCCCGTGGCACAAAAGCCCCAAAATAAAAGCTTTTTTGTGTTTGTTCTTTTGTCCGGGAATTATTGCACGGCCCTCTTGCGGCGTCGGGAACCAGTCAGGTCAGACAGCTGGATTAAGATGACATATCAGCTTTCCCGAACAATGCAACATAAAGACAGTAATGGAAGGTACCAAGAAAGAGGGGCAGCAAGAAAATATGGATAAATATGGAGGTGAGTGCATTTATATAGTGCTTTATATCAATTTTTCCACATCATGCTTCTCATTTACCCACATATACACCACTGATTCAGCTGCTAGCCATCAAGGACAATTGCAGTTCAGTAGTGGGCTCAGGGACACTTGAGTATGTGGACAGGAAGAGCTAAGGAACTGCAGCAGCAACCCAGTCACACAGCTGCCCACATACATACTGATTGAAGACTTTCTTCCGACAACTTCTTTCTTTTATTTTTCAGTCCTATTCACATTTATTTACAGTACGTTGGCAATGGAAGTGTTTTAAAGTATCCACATGCAAGTAGTCCACTCACAGACATTATCACGTATTACTTAAAACCTTTTCTCAGCGTTGAGTTTGACTGACATTTTGCTTCAATCTTCAGTCCTCTCATAGATAGTTACAGCTTGCACTGTCAGAAGGGAAAGAACAGGAGGAATATCCAACTATTCCAAATGGGGAGCATTCATTTCTGTTCACAAGACAGTTACCCCCGTGGCTAGTCTTCTACTGAGTGAATGCATTGACTTCCTTTACTGTAAACACCCGTCATTTGTTTATAAGCGACACTAGATACAAGGTGTAAATCCTTTTAACTTAGCTGAACTGATCAATTAGTTTTAAAATGTAATTGTTTTTGGACATACCTACCAACATTTTGTCACCACATGGTTAAATCTACCTGTAGATTTTTTACACCAAGTCATACACCAAATGTTTTTAACTTGGCTGCTCATAACTACAGTCTAAATAATAAGACATTAATGCAGCATTAGAGAACAGAGATTAGCAGCACCTTCTAATTCCCAGTTTAACACTACCCAAAATAGCGCTATCTCAAACTTAATTTTGGGGGCTTTTAAGCTTCAGTGAGACTTACCCACGAATATTCATGTATGGTAAGCTTCTAAGAGTGCGGTAGGATGGGGCAGAGAGAAATGAAGACAAAATCAGACTGCCAGGATCCAGTCAATACACCTACAATTACATGACGAAAAGCCACAGTTGGAAACCTATTGTAGAATTTATTAGCATGCAGGTCACACTAACATAAACCATAAGAGAATAAAGATTTTAGCAGTTGCAACATGGCTAAGCTGCTACTTACAGTTTTCAGTGCCAGATATACCAAACGAAAATGTATCTGGCATATCTTTGGGGTCTTCTTGGCGAATTATGTTATTCCAGATGCTTGGCTTTTTCGACATTTTGTTAATTTAGTTGTCACGTGGCCACTGTTCCAGTGTCAGTGCTGGCAACATTAGATGAGAGTTGTGACGCACAAAACCATCAGTAAGATTAAACATCCTTCTCTAATGATAATATTTATTGTTGACGCATGATGAATAAGGTTGAATCTTTGAGCAAATACATATGTAATATTAATAATATTAATGAAAAATAAATGCAGCACTGAATTACTGATTTGGGCATCGATTACCAAGGCAACCGTAGACGCTTAGGAGCTTTGATGCATTCTGTTAACCCTGACCATCGTCAGCCTGGCTACAGGCTTCATCACTGAGAGTAGCTGAAAACACCTATGTGGGTGTGCAGGGCTGGACTGGAAGCACAAAACTGTTAATGCTGCATAAAATCCTGTCATCACAAAACTCTCCTATATTTACCTCCTACAGTGTACCGTATACTTTTTTTGCCTTTAATCTTCTTGCCATTTAAAAAAAAAAACATTTTCTCTCCCTCGCTGAAGCTGTCTGTTAAGTGTTAAAATGTTGAAAAGCCATTTAGCGCTGCTTCGGGTGGTGTGCAATCCTTTACACGCCATAACAGGCACTGTGACGGACTGCCAACTTAAACTTGTGGCAAATTAGAATAAACCTTTCTTTACTGGCAAACAACAGAAGGGCTAAGACCTTCCCTCTGTAACCAATTACTGGCCGTGCTCTGGAGCCACAGCTTCTCTGCTGAGTGGGTACTTCTCCTTGGGACATTGTGCTGAAGTAGTTGAGTTTTTTTCACTTCAGGGACCAATCAATGTTTAAGAAACTATTTGTACACTGTGTTTAAAGAGCAAAATTGCCTTAAGTAAAGCTTACTTAATAAGCTCATTTATTTTTACATGATTCAGTAATACTGAAAATAGTCAATAAACAAAAAGGTAGTAATACAACAAGAACATGCATGATCTGTATGTGCATATTACATGGTGCAAACCTCCCTGCTTTGAGAAAGCTGTATCATGTATTCTCCTCTTGAGTACATATGTAAGCTGTAAATAATGTAAAGCCCAATCTCCCCACCCGTTCTCCTTCTCTCTTTTTGCCAGTACCATCCACCATGCCTTTCTGCCTGCTAGCTATTCATATCACACATTTTGAGGGTGCTCCTCACCAAGAGCTATCAGTCCAGAGGAAAAAATAGAGTCTAATCCTGGGGGAAACTGTGGAAAGGTTCAGTTCACAAGTCAAAAATAAAGACATGCGTTTTGGGGAAGCATAAAAGAGGTGCCATAAAATAGTGAGAAAATGTACATCAGGGTAGATGACTGAAAGGTGAACCAGTCGCAGAAAGAGAAGACAGAGTTAGAGATAGAAAACATTACACAGGAAAATATTTGACAGCAGCATTGGGAGCAACAACAAAGGAGAAGAGTCAGTGGCAGAGAGAAGCAGCAGGAGAGACTAAAATGATCCAGTAAAGGAGGAATGGATATATAAAACTATAAAACCCAATAGCACAAGAGGGAGCGTATATACTTTCTCATTCTTTTCTGTAACACCTCTTGCATTTGGGAGGCGAAACAGGGTGACTGTCTTGCCATGCGGGAGGGCACGACAGCAGGGAGGTGCCACTCTGCTTCCTGGCACAGACGGCTCTGCAGAGCCACGACAAAACTCTGTCGAGGCACAGAGGGGGAGCGCTGTGTGTGTGTGTGTGTGTGTGTGTGTGTGTGTGTGTGTGTGTGTGTGTGTGTGTGTGTGTGTGTGTGTGTGTGTGTGTATTCTTATATTACAATAGACTCAGATCCCAGGACACGACAGCTGTCCCTTTCATGTGTG
>OMNN01024069.1:0-33642 GCA_900302755.1 Chromis chromis
AAAAGGCAAGAACGTACATGTGAAGTGTTCATTATGTCCCGGAGCGAAGTGTTTGTCCACGTCCGTTGTAAGCAACTCTAATCTAATGAAGCATCTGTCAACGGCACACGCTTCTACAAAACTAGTGGGGCTTGTAGTAACTAGTGGCTTGTAGTAACTAGTGGGGCTTGTAGTAACTAGTGGCTTGTGAAACCTGCTTAGAAAAAAAATCCAAATTCTTAGACATATTTAAACTTTAAAAAAGTAACGCAATAGTTACTTTCCCTGGTAACTAGTTACTTTTATAATGGAGTAATTCAGTTACTAACTCAGTTACTTTTTGGGAGAAGTAACTAGTAACTATAACTAATTACTTTTTAGAAGTAATGTGACCAACACTGAACGCGACACTGATCTACTTTTTTTGGCTGCATCTGGTAATATTTTCTCATTATACTCCACCGGTGTTGAAATGATCAAAGCCAGCGTGGAACATGCAGCCCCGACCTTCACTGTATCTGTACTGTCACTGCAGGCTTTACCTTTATAGATATTGTACAAAAACACTAAAGGATACTAAGACAGAGGGAAAAACAAATGAAATCACCACTCAGGAAATTCTTAGAAATAGTGAGGTGAGCCTCCACTTCAGTTCAGCATCATTTGCTGTGAGGAGAGGAAGAACACTATAATCACACCTAATTCACTGACACATCCGGCAGCCTTACCCAGAATAGAGTAAACCACACACCTACAGGGAGATAAAAACATGGGCCTAAAAAGGAGTTGATTCAAGTTTATCATGGCAGCCGTGGGTTGTGCATTTCTTTTTAAATGTCCAAATTATCTGCTCATCAGGACAGATAGGATCCCATTCAGCTGCCATTGGTTTGAGTTATATGCATGAACGTGTTTAAAACCTCGGCAGTGATTATGTGTTGCATTATTCATCATCAGTGCCTGAAAATATATTTGTTCAAAGCACACAAGAGTCTGAATTGTGAAGTGCAGGAAAACATGACATGTATTGCTGCTCTTTCCAGCCGCCGCTGCCCGTAATTGACCGCACATTGTTGCTTTGGAAGAGTTGGTTTTCTCTGTTGGTTCAAGTGCTCTAGGTCGACCGCAGTTTGGATCAGGTTGAATTATTGTCTTTGACCTTGTTTGACTGTCCTCTGTTCCCTTGCAGAGTGAGACTCTCTTTGTTTTTTAACTGAATATGAGTCAGTCTGTGCTAAAGCTGCATAATACATCGTTTCAGCATTGCAAATTCACTGGATTACATCATGCTACAACTTTGTTTCTTGGTTAATACAAAAAGAAAACTTGCACAGTTCTTGTTACCATGACTAATCTACCAGAAAAGTCTGATAGAACATAATTTATTTGCACAAGTAAGTACACAAAATTTTGTTTCAACTTTGTTTTGCAAGAAAAAGAGTTTGTTGAAATGCAGACTCTGTACATGCACAGCAATCATGATTTTAACTTGGGCAACTCTGACATTAAAACGGCTTATTTTGCTCTTTTCAAAGTAATTTCCAGTTACGTAACTGTCTGAGTTGCAGTACTGCAGTAACTGAGTGGAGACTAGAGGCCTCTCAGTGCACAGTTACCCAACTAACCTTTTATTTATATTTTGTTTTTCTGGGAGATGCACTGAATTCAGGTGAAGAAGAACCTTATTTTAGGTGTTATTTTCATGTAGATTTGTGCATTAGCAGGAATGTAGCACAACATGGAAGTAAAAGAAGGATAGAATGTGAAAAAGCAATAGAAAAATTTTGTCTCAATCTGTGAATAATCGTGATCTCGGCATTGATCAAAAGAATCAGTTGTATGGAAATACTTCAGCTACAGAAAGAATGATGTTAAGCAGAACCAGGTATTTTGTTGACAGCGTCTTGCAATTGTTGCCGCCGCACGAGTCAACACGACTGCACAGTGTTGTTTGACGAGTTAAATCGGCACCACAAAGCTCTGTCTGACAAGTGCAAAGCCAGATCTGAATGCCATCTAAAGCAAAAAAAAAAAATATATTTCAGATGCCTTCGCCATGTAAGAAAAGATTCCAAACAGTTTGCACACAAAAAAGACTCCACAATAAAAAGTCATTTTTCAGATTTTTTCAAGTTGGTTTTTATTTGTTGTGCAGATGTACTCCCCCTACAAAATCACACCATTCATTCCATATTGATGAATTCTTTCCAAACAAGATATCAAGGCATCCGGTGAAAATTCGTACAGTTGTAGTGTGTTTTTTTTTTCAGTTTGTCCAAGATTCCTGACTCAAGGACTCTTTGCCTTCTATGCCAGAGGTCTTTATTCTTATGTGGCAGGTTTCCACTGAAAAACATTGCGTTTGGCATATTTTAACTATAACTTCATTTACATAAATTGGGAAATAGGATTAATTACAGGGATGTTCTTTTTGGATCTTCTTATATTGTGCCGTGAGTGTGTAAGAAAACATCCTTCTTAAATTTTCTGTGGATGTGAGAGTTATGTTCACCTGGAGAAGTTCAATAAGACCGCAGGCTTTGCTTTATGAAACAGTCATATGAGATAGATGTCGGCCGCAATCTGACACCAACCCATTAAACGTTGAAGCTTATTCTTGAGATTTCTTGAAGACAAAAGAAGGCACTCTTGCTTTCTTATCAAACCCTCCTCAGTGGTTTCACCCTCAAGAAACTGCACGTTCTTTAATGTCTCCAGAATATCCATTCATGCAAAATTTAACACATTTATACATACGCAATGTGCTATATATTTACTGTTGCACTGACTTTAAAAAGTTACATCTTCTACATGACTACATTGATGTTGTTTCTCCTGTATGCCTGTCAGTACATTTACATATTTTCTCGATGAGCTAAACTACAAATGAATGTAAATTATCAATATTCATCAGAAGATAAATTGCACCGCACTGCTGGATATACATGCGGTTGCTTGTGTGTGTGTGTGTGTGTGTGTGTGTGTGTGTGTCTGGGAGCATAAGTGGCTTTCAGGAGCTAGTGATGGCATTCATCAAGCCTTTCATATTGACTATGCAGCTATAATGTAATTTCAAGAGTAAAAAATGATGCACAGTGTAATGCACCCATGGCGCACTGCATTTAAAACCTATTATTCACCAACAACTTGTCATCAACAGTCCTCAGACATTTTTCTTGCTGCTTAGCATTGTTACACGGCGACATATCCGTACCTGTATAATCAGAGGAGGGTAGAGTCTGATTCTGGCTTGTCTGCACGGTACAGATGGTCAGCACTAACCTTTTATTATCTCTTCCGGTGAAAGAAAGACAACCCGCAGAAAGGTAACACAATTACACAGAAAGCAATTAGTGCCACGCTCTCAGCATTATTGAACTGAGAGGTGTAATTACGCAGATGTGACGGCTATGAATGTCTTGTATGTGAGACGATGCCATTACCCATCCCTGTTTTTTTTAATTAGTACTTTGCTCACTCTTTTGCCGCAACATTAAGGGTAATGTTGCAGGGAGGAGAGCGGACTGAAGACTCCGGCACAGTTTCCATATCTCACACAGAGCCGTTTCAGTGTCACCTAATGTAGCATGCAACATCAGAAGGCTCTATCCAATAACGCGATACATCAACTGACAGGGTCTTTTAGTGACTGAAGACTGGCACTTTGAAAGCACTTTGTAGCAGAATGTTTTCTCATTTGGTGGGATTTCTTTTGTCTATCCATACCCCTTCATTCTTCCATTGCACACTCCTGCAACACTTGCTAATGTTACCATGCTTCTAGACAGGATCCACGCTCCCAGAAGTCATTGTTTGAGCAACATGAGAGCAAAATCTCCACTTGGAATTGTGTTGATATGGTTCTAAATTTGTACTTTCTCATCTTGTGATTTCAGTTCATTCAAGTTTATTCCATAGTCATATAATGTGGAAAACATGTTGGATTGCTGTGAGTCACATCCTTAGAATAGATCTGTTTGGTTTGCGAGATTAGAACACTGGGTGGATATGTGAAATCACTTTTAGCCACACTTGATAAAGGTGTGAAAAGGCAATCAGTCAACTTGTTTAGACCAGAATTAAATATCTCAACAACATTGCATGGATTGCTATGTTGGTGCAGACACTGGTTCCAAGGGGACACTGAACTGGTGATTACCTGAATGTACTTCTGCTCTCACCAGTCACCAGGTAAATGTCTTAACAAATCCTCCATATATTGGTTTGAAGAATGTCAGGGATAACTGTGCTGCCTGCAGGAGAGATTGTACCCACTTTAGTGATCTTTACCAGTAAAAATCAGAGCTGGTGTGTTTGAGCTTCCGCGAGGAGGGGAGGGATGAATTGACAGAGAGGCAGATGTTTATAGATCCATGCATTCTACAAGAAGCAATGGTGTAGAGTTGTGTCTGAGCCATTTTATGGCAGAAAGGGATTATTTCTTTGGGGAAAAAGTTTGATATACAGATATGACTTTTAGGGTTTAAATCAACAACCAGAAAGGGACTTTTTCCTTTTCACCAAAATGGTAATCCCTTCTATTTTTCGGTTTTGATCAAATACCTGCAAAACTAATGACCTTCCAGTCCGCCAAAGCTGTACTTTGTGTTTAGTGCTAATTAGAAAATGTTAGAATGCAAACCTAAGATGGTGAAAAAAAGTTAGTTTTTTTCAGTGATGTAACAATAAGGCATGCTGTGCAGTACTCCCTCTTTGCAGTGATCAGCCATCACTTCCAAGGCCTCAGCTCTTCTCTGTTAGTTCTTCCAAACAGCAGAATGACCTTCTTGAACCAGTCACCACAGTAGAGTCACTCTCAGTTTTGCACCTGTGGGCTAAAACACATCTGTTTTGAGAATTATGTCACTCTGGACATCATCTCCCCTCTGAATAATAGCTCTGTTTCCAACTCCAGTGTCTGATATGACTATTCAGTGGTGGAGCATTGAGAATATGGATGCTGCTGCTATAGAAATCAGATTTAATAAAGCAGCCATCACCATTCACAGCAGCACTCTTTCCACAAACATTGGAAGAGAAAGCAAACAAACGGTGGTACCCAGGCATGGTTTTGGTATAGAATCTTTCTGTACAACCTGCAGGTCCTGTTACCTCCGACTTAGCAGCAACTGAAATATGTTAGAAAACAATTATCTGTCCAAGGAAGCAGACTGAAACTAGATACCAGCTATGCCTGTGGTTGCTTTATGAAGACTGGATAGCAGAGCATGAGATGGCATCCATTCAATCCAATGATTTATACAGACATGTTAAATGTTGTCCCTCACATAAAACTGATTATAGACTCTGGGAAAGTTTTTAATTTAATGGTTTAAATAGTCAGAACACAAAAACTAATAACTGACATTGTTTGCTATGTATTGTGTCATTTCAACATTTTTCAGACGTCTCTTTTATAACTGTGGTCTCTGGGGAAAATGCTTTTCAACGGCAGACAATTTCTTTCTTTTTACACAGTACAGTGGTCAAATGCTGAGGCAAACTGACAGCAAGTCCAATCCAGTTGTCTTAATACATTCATGGTTAAATCAAAAGGCTTGATTTATCATTCAAAGTGTAGTTTCCAAGCATGCAAACTATTACAAAGAAATTTAAATCGGCTTCCTTTGAAAAAATTTGGACCCTTGTAATTTAACAAAGATATTTTGTGGTTCTTTACATCCACCCACATGATCAAAGTCGTGTGATGTGCTGGATGTAGAAATAACCCTAAGTGTACATAACCAGGCTACAAGTGTTTTGTTAATATGTTGCTTATTTTTATGCTTTAACATGCAGAGAATGTAAGAGATGCCACAGAGGCACTTGCTGCTTACAGTCGACATAAGTTGAGTATGTTATTACACTAACTAGAATAGATGTATTTATTATGTTTAAAAGCATCTAAATGGCATTGAGTCTGCCTGCAAAGTGCAAAGTTGTCTATGCAACATAAATAGGGCACTTATTAGCTTTTTATATGATTTTATATCTGTGATTCCAACAAATGGCCACATTCATTATGGTTGCTTTTAATATTAGAGATCTAGGATTTGAAACTCTCACTGTGCAGCATAACAGGTAGACGAACTCTAAAAATGAATGTGCTAAATGGGATCAAACAGAAGTTGACCATACTGGGTGACATCATCTTCCCTGTGTACATGTACCCTCTGGTGACTCAGTGTCGCTGCCCCTTCCGACACCAAGAGTTCAGTCCACAGATCTGCGAGCCAGGGGTCCCGGCCTTTTGGAGAGAAAAGCTTGCGGCGTCTCCCATCTGTCATCAGCTCAGCGGCCAAATGAGCCTGTTCTTTACTGGGAGCCAACAAGATGGATGGAGCCACTTCATCACGGCTGTATGGGGCACAGTGGAAGCACTGCACTGCATGCCTCTTTGACAGCCAGCCCTCCCCCACTGAGCCTCCCCACCGTTACCATCAGGGCAATATAGAGTACAGCTAACTCATTAGCGGCGCTACCACTGTGGCTGCGAATTTCACTGGCTGAATAATTATTTACACCCATTAACATAAAAGGGAAGTTTGATCCGGAGATTATTTTATCCCATGAGGAGTTGTTTGTTTGGAAAAAAATATGTTTGTAGTTTACTTATGTCTGTGAATCTGCCTGGTTTACTTCTGCTTCAATCACCAATATCCTATACGTTGCAGAAAAAACCTGCAGTGAGGACGTCTAAATATGTAATCAATAACTTATTTAATGGATTTTTTTTTTTTAAAGCAAACCAATCAACATTGGGATACTGTTTGGATCAGATGATTCTACACGATCTACACGAAGAAAGGGTGTGAAGGTCAGTTCAAACATTTGCATTTAATACTCTCCTTTGTGTTATTCTGTAACATAGTTTCCCTTAACAGGGCATTCATGAAAAACTTTACATTTAACATAATCTACACTTTTGCAGAATCATCTGATTTTGATCTTGTCTGGTGAAGCTGCTGGTTTCAAAGCTGCACCAGTTTTCAATTTCAATTTCAATTTCAATAGCAGATGCTGGTTTGCACACACCAACAGATAGTGAAGTTAACAAATGTCTGTTTAGATCCTGTCCAGACGAGCAGTGTCGCAGTGTATTGGTGCCTACAATAACCGTTATATTTATTTATTTATTGATTGATTGATTGATTGATTGATTGATCATGTTAGTAATACACATAATCTGGTGCCAGTACCTATCCAGTAAACATTCCAACATAGGAACAACATAAAGTGCAGTTATGGTTACAAACTCTCTCTCCATCCCTCTACACTCCTATTTTGACTTTGATTTTAATTCTTTGTTTGAACACACAATAAACAGTTGAAAATGCATTTGACTGATAGCATTGCTATCTTTATTCACATTTGCTATAGGTATTGCAATAATATTATCATGAATGGTTTTTGCCATAGTCAGTTTTGACCCTTTAAAGATTATAGATAGACTATAGGACTCTAAATATAAACTTTTAATGCAGGAAAACAATGTAATTAAGTTGTATAATGATGAAAAAGCTGCAAAAAAACTGAATCAAACTAATATTTGTATTGTAAAACACGGCAATGCCATCCAGGAGTGTAATTTTCAGCCAGTACCTCCACCTTGTACAGACATTACAGAGCGTATCGATGATCATCTAATGTTAGAATCACATGGTGTTCTATATGCACATGGTTAAAACTAGAATAATTCACAGCATTTACAGATGATGTTCATTGCGTGACAGGACTGGAAGAGTTAAACTGAATAATGTTCATTTTAAAATAATAAAATATTGCAAAAGTATTAAAATTGTTGTACAATTAGCCAGTGGATGTCTCACCTATGGGGCAAGAAAAGGTTCAGAACTGGCTTCACTTGACTCCGGACATTAGTCCCAAATTGGATTTGTGTCTAAAGGCAAATATTGTATATGATTGTATTGGGGGAAAAAAACCCTGCAAACCGTGTTGCATGTTAATGCACCACCAACTACAATTAGAGTTGCTCACTGGGTGTATACACTGAAAAGGTTGTTTAGGTACCTGGCCCACAGAGCATGTCCACCTGCACACACGAGTTAACGTGATTAATTTACATATGTAGCTCTTGGAAAAATTTTATAGAACCTAACGACTGTATTGTGAAAATGCAGTTGTTTCCGAGTGCTTGTGATGCTCAAAAAATATGATTTGCAGCATTTTCATGTGAAATAACCTCACCAACCTGAAGATCCTGGAGGACCAGGCTGTATCTGATATACAGAGGCAAGCGGTGCCAGTTTTCAGAGGTTGCCAAGCGTGGCACATTTACTAAAGAGACCACCTAGTGGTACTATGACTGAAATAGATGTAGCATTCACTGTGCTTCGTTTGTGTTGCATCAAATTTAGTAGAGTTGCAGGTGAGAATTTCTCGAGCAGGTTCAGTAACATCAGTGTCACTGACGTCAAAATTAAAAAGCTCAATTTACTGACGCTTTGGTTTTTTTCTTTCGATCCCACTCTGTTCTGGAAATAGAGATAAGAAGACTTAGGATGTTTCAACATTCTCCCAGGAGTCTCTTATGCATAGGGCCCAAAGTTGATCTTTTTTGCCTTACGGCTTTGCAGCTGTTTGGGGATGTTTTTTAGATGGACATTTTCAAAAAATTAGCCCCTACTATTCCAACTGTCGCCATCATATCAGACCTGTAGCTCTACCAATTGCTTCTCTCAGTCTCTCAAGTTCATAATGTCTTTAAACTCTGGCAACCAACTAAAAAACACCTCATAGTTGGATCACAGTCAATGGCCACCTTTTTATGGCATTTGATGTGCCGTCACTACACTGAGGGACTGAAATTCAAACTTTAGCTATTTGAAACCTACAAGCATGTCACATATAAGAAACACCGTTGCTGTTTTTGACCACTGTCCCTGCATTTTGGAACTCAGGTTAGCAATCTCAAAGTGATTTGAAACCCCACACAATAAAGTGCTGATTGGCAAATACTGCCACAAAGCATTTGCCTCACTGTGAACCACTCTGATGGCACAGTTTGTGAATGTGATTAAGTTACTGCGGAGTTCTTTTCCAATGGGCGCTTTTATGATACGTGCATGTGGAAAGAGCAATAATGAGAGCATTTCACTCTCATCAATACAGTTTTTCCACCTGCCACACACCAGGTGTTTGGAAGTGCTGTAATGCAATGAATATAAGTTGAGTCTCTATTGTTGCATTATTGTCAAAATTAGCTTTAATGAGTAATTCTCACAGAAAGATAGTTTCTATTTTTGTTAAGTGAAAGAGACTATCATGTGCAAAATTAACAATCCACTATAATATTGAGTAATCTCAAAGCTTTAGTATTATGCTTGATTTTAAAACTTGGTTACGCTTTTGCTATGCTTTCCCTCCTTTGCATGACAGCCTGCAGTCTTGAGCTCTATTATATCATTACTGAGCTTCTAGTCCAGCTTGAAGTGATTTCCAGAGTTTGAAATACAAATCCAGCCGACCACAGCCTGGACCTCAAAACGTGAGGGTGTCACCATAACCTTAGCCTTGCTTCACTTTTCTGTATGCTCTTGATATAATTTCTACAATTACCCATACTGCATCAGTCTGAAGCACAGAGTCTGGGGAAGTGCAGAACGCTGTCTTATATTAGCGGTGAAAGACGTGTTATTCATTGGAATTGGGTTTTGGCCGCTTCCAGCCACTGTTGATGGAATTGCGGTTTTGGCTAAAATGAGATCAGAACTTTCATGCTAGCTATTCTTTTAGTTAACACAGCTTATGAATTTTCCAGCTCTCATAAATATAAAATTACCCTCAACAGCCGAAGCTTGAAGTTGAACAGAAACAAATATCCCACACCTCACGTTATAGTAAGTAGTCGCTGGTAACATAAAATCTTCAAGGAGGATGGTTTGCCAAAGTGTATATTCAAATAGCAGAGGAAATTGCATTTTCCACATATTTTGTTAAGGCTCTGAATATCCATCATGATTATAATGTGCACAAAAAAGAGCAACTACACTGACAGGAGTCTGTTTCTTTCATTTTTCCTCATCTCGCACCATGCTGTAGACACAATCAACTTTTCACCCTGAATTAAGGTTCAGTCTGGCATCAGAAAATGGCTCATTTCGTTATGGGGTTTCTGTCAGCAGCCAAAGCATTACATTGCTGTCCTAAGGCTCTCTATATTTCTTTTTTTTTTTTTTTTTGTGCTCCTTTTCCCTCTTATCTATAGCTCTGTCTGCTACTCTCTTTGCTGTCTGGAGCAACTAAGAAAGAAAAAAAGGAAAGAAGAAAGCAAGAAAAGACATACGAGATGAATAGGTACTGAGGACACATAGAAATACCCAGATGGCTATCGCTTGTTGCCACCATCAGTCTCTCTGTGCATGAAAAATAAGTATGAACCCGTGAGCAAGTCATAGAGCCTTTTTGGTGTTATTTCATTTCACAATTGCTGTGGAGGTCCTAAGAAAAACTTTGTCTAAATGAGATGCCCTGTGTTTCGCCCTGTTTGCTTAAATTTTTAAATAATTTAGTTAAACTCTCTAGCTGGGTTGAAAAGGTTGAAGGGTTTAGTGCACTCACACACAGTTTAAAAACACCATGTAGATAAAACACATACATAAGAATAAAAACACAACAACTAAATAATAGATTTTGCTGCCAAAAAAACATGAATAAAAGAATTAACAAATTAATTTAGCGAGTCAGAATAATAAGCATGTTAATACAAGTTAGATTATCTGACAGCGTATTTTTAAATACACAGATCAGCCAAAATATCAAAACTAACTGACTTCCATTGTTTAGCCCACTTTTGGGTGTCAGAAACAGCTTGGAGCATTTAAAGCCTGGGATCCATAGACTTTTAAAAGTGCCCTGTGGTATTAGACACCAAAACATTGGCAGATGATTTTTTAAGATTCTGGATTTCAAGGTGGGGCCTCCATAGATCTGACTTCTTTTTCGAGCACATCTTTCGTATGCTTGATTGGATTGAGATGTGGGGAATTTGGAGGCAAAGTCAACACCTCGAACTCTGTCATGTTCCTCTAACCATTCTTGAAAAAAGTTTGCAGTGTAGCAGGCTGCATTATCCTGGCAAAGGGGCCACTGCCATCAGGTAATACCATTGCTATGAAGAGGTATACATGGTGTGCAGTGATATTTAGGTAGGTGCTACATGTCAAAGTAACCCAAGGTTTCCCAGAAGAACATTGCCCAAAGCAACACACTGCCTCTGCCAGCTTGTCTTCTTCCCATACTGCATCCTTCTGCCATCTCCTCCCAAGATAAATGACCCACGTGCACCCAACGGTTCACATTATGTAAAAGAAATGTGATTCATTAGGTCAGGCAACCTTCTTCCATTGTTCTGTGGTCCAGTTTTGATGCTTTCGGCAATGGACAGGGGTCAGCATAGGAACTCTGACCTATCTGTGACTATGCAGCTCCATGTGCAGCAAGATACAATACAGTGTGTTCTTAGACTGTTACAACATAGCAGCATGAAGGTTTTCTGTGGAGTCCAACCACATGGGCCAGCCTTCACTCCCTATGCGCACTGACAAACCTTGGTCCCAATAAGCCTGTTGCAGATTCACCGACTTTTCTTGGACCACTTTTGCTAGGTCCTAACCACTGCATACCGAGAACACTGCACAGGACCTGTCGTTTTTGAGATACACAGACCCAGTCGTGTCACCTTCACAATTTGGCCCTTGTCAAAGTCACTTAGATCTCCACACTGCCTATTTTTCCTGCTTCCGACACATCAACTTCAAGAACTGACTGTTCACTTGCTACCTAATACAGTATATCCAACCCCTTGACAGGTGCCATTGTAACAAGATGATCAATATTATTCACTTCACCTGTCAGTGGCTTTAATGTTGCAGCTGATTGATTTATGTTCCCAATGTGATTATTATGTTTTCTGTATTTGTTTGTGTTTCTGTGTGTGCTTCCTAAAGTTGCAGTGCACTGACCTCTCGACTACAACAGTTTAACTGCCAGTGAAAGTTCCATTATTCTAAAAGTTGTGACACTCTTTGCCATTCGGACCTGCTATTGTTTAACAATGCCTAGTGCAGCGGTAAAAGACAATTCCGCTTTTCTCTAACCTTGGCGCACAGTTTTTTCAGTGTAATTAGGACTTTATAATTGACACTTTGGGTTTGTTTGATTTTGATTTCCCCTCCAAATGAGTAGCTTTGGATAATATAAGTAAAATGCAACTGTAGAACCGATCTCAGGAATCAATCGTGGAGAAAATGGTGCAATTAATGATGAAAAAAAAAGCCACAAAATGAATTGTCCTTTAAAGACACGGCTTATTTATTGCCCCACTAAAACTTTCCCAGCAGGTGTAGGAAATCTCTGAGCTCCCTAACCTTCAGACTGTCACTCCTCATTCTTATTCTCTGCTCACAACAGCTTGTCTGCTCAAGAAATGCTCTTCAGCAGTGTATCTCATATCGCCTAGATTTCCCATTTTTAATCCACAGAATATATCAAACACAACCTCCCAGGTGTGCCGTAATCATGGATTATGTTCACTAAGCAACCACTAAGTCACACATAAGGGATTTGGTCAACAGCCTAAAAAAGAGCATATCCTTGTGTATAATTGCTTAGATCTTCTTATCTCAGGCGGAATCTCATTCCATGCTTTTGATAAGATTTCTTGATGAGTGAGGACTTTTTTTTGCATCACTTCGTCTTACTTTCTCTCCTGGGAGGAATAGAGGAGGGAGAGGAAGAAATGATTTACCTGAAGAAAAAAAAATCATCGTTGAAAATTAATCCTCATTTCTGTATTCCGGAGAAGCCACTGTGATTTCAAACTGACACATTGCATTGCTCTGCTAGTTTTAAATTATCATACAGATAATGCAAGTCTGTGTGACAGTCTGTTGGTTTAGTTCACTTTAATGGAATGACATTAAAGTGCTTTTACACTCGGGTGAAGAGTGAATGCAAAGAAAAGAGGCGTACAGTGTCGTCCTATAACATTCCACTGAGACGCTGCTGTGCAACAGGGCGGTTACTCAGGCAACGGAGCTCGCAGTCTGATCTAATACATTACACACACCTCACACACAGGAAACACTTGTCTCCCTAAAATGCAAATCCAATTTTTGAGGCAGGGGAAGAGAGTGAACACGTACACCGACCTTTGCCAGTCATGGCACTCTGAGTGTGCGTCGGCTAATCGATTGGTATTGTGAGACAGAGTCAACAGCTGTTCAGGCGTCGAGGCCCAGTGACCGGGCAGACACGCACTGCCTATCTGTTGTTCAGGCTCCCTGGCTGTTTCTCCCAATTCAGCTTGGAATTTAATGAGCGTCTTCCTGCCTTCTGTCTGCACAGTCTTTTCTTTAGACTCACGGCTTGGTGAGACTTTCTCCATACTGTGGATATTCACCTCTGCCTCAGGGCTGACAAAGTCAAGAATGTAGCTTGTTTCAGTGGGTCCTCTGGCTCTGCCCGATTCGACCTGCAAATTCTCAAGGTCAGGAAAGAGAAAGAGTTCTGCTCTGATGTGTATTGTGCCAAAAAATGCTGTAGATATCAGTGCTTCATCTCATTATACTATCATTGTCATACCTGCTAGAATATCTAGGAAAGAAACTGACATAACTGCAGAAATTCTGATGAATATTTTTGGATCACCTTCGTATGAATCATGACATCCTGATTCGTGGATTCGAGCACAAAGAAATTTTGTTGTATTGAAGTAGGAATGGGCAATTTGATTAAACTCCCTCCGATGAAAATCTATTTTTTTACCTTGTTAACGTACCCATATGGTGTTTTTATATACATGAGTGAAATAAGCAGTCAACGTCATGGCTGAGCATTTCTATCTTGAATCTGTGGTGTATCGATCTCAAAAACTCAGATTCAGACTTCCAGAGTTTTGTACATAACAAACCAAAGGAACCAGCTGTCAGCTTGCAAGGTGGGACTTTCCGCATCATTATTCCTCTTTAAAATCTGTTTCTGGCTCAAGCATGTATGACTAAATTCCTCCAATGTTACAACTTGCCATTGTGTAGCACAGAGTAGTTTTACAGTGTTTGAGCAGAATCGTGAGCGGGTGTGCTTGAGCTGCTGTGAGTGGAGAGAACGGCAGGGACTTCATAGATCCAAACATTCTGGAGGAAGCAATGGTGTAGAGTTATATCTAAAACATTATAAGGCAGGTAGGAATTATTTTAGTGGAAAGAGCCTATAGGCGTGCTAACTCTTAATGATGACACAGAAATGAGATTTAGAGGGTTAAATCAACGCTTTAATTTCTCATCTAGGCCAAAATCTTAATTCTACTCGTTTTACAGTGTTTGTGCAGAATTGTAGGTGAGCTGGTGTGCTCAAGCTGCAGAAACTGGCAGATGATTTGGTTGAGAAAGAGATAGGAACTGCAGCCCATTAAGTGGCCACTATATCATATATCATTCCTCTGCATATGGGCCAGTAGGGACCTTCTCCACCTTCTAGTATACACGTTATCATCTATTCTGATCCCTGATGAGAAATCCTGATAACATAGGCGACTTCAGACAATATTTTTTAAACTAAAACATAAACCTCCTATAAATTTAACCAAGTAGATTTGATGCTTAACTTAACAAATCATCAACTAAAATTGTAGGTAAACACAGCGAAAAGCAGCAAATGAAAGTTAAAATCTAAATGAGACTTGAGTCTAATAATGCTACTATAAGAATAGTCCAAGGTGCCACTCAAACTTAAGTCTCCTGGGTGAAAATCTGTTGACTCCACCAACCCTTTCAACCCCCAAATGTGGATTATTTGTTCATCTGTAATCGCAAAATCACAGCTGCACCACCATGTAATGAGGCGATAACAGCCTACTTAGCCTGCTAGAAGGTAGAGGAGATTCCTACTGGCCCATTTGTAGGGGAATGATATCCCATGGCTCTTTAATGGGCTCATAAAATCAAAAAATGGGTGCCTAATCTTCTGCGACTTATGAAATTAATTGCAAAGTGATTGTGGCACAGAAGTTGAGGTAATCAGCAGTGGGTTTTTGACTTTGTCTTTAGTCCCTTTGTTTTTTTTTTTCATTATAACTGTAAATACACTCTTGTGTACAGTGAAAACTCATTTCTCTTTGGAGGCTTACTTCCCGAAAACAAAACTTTTTATTTTAGACAAAAAGGATCCTCCATCTTGTTTGCTTTGTTTGCCCAGACTGCTGTAGACCAGCACAACCTGGACCTTTGTGATAAAAGTAAGCCAGTAACCGGGGAGATCTGTGCGCCTTTTGAAACACACTCCTCACAGGGAGCGTTCCACAAGCTCAATGCAAAGCGATTACAGAAGACTTTCAAAGCACACCAAGAGATCAACCATCTGATCGGCCGCGTTGAAATTCACATGCGTTTGCTTTCGGAGTGACTGATGCTCATTGCATATCCTCCCATCTGCACAGCTGATAGTTGGGACATAATGAGAAGTGCAAAGACAAAGTGTTGAGAGCCTTTGCTTGGCTGTATCATCGCTCCAACTTTGAAGGGTATTTCTCCCATCCTCTCTCCAGCTGGTGCCTCCCTCCCCCTGGCACTGGCTCGGCTGCTGGTAGCGGTCTAGGGCTCAGGGTTATGGCCCCTGTCACTGGCATCAGACACAGGCAGCAGATGAGCCAAGTGCACACATACATACGCAAACACACTCATTTAAGCACAAAAACATGCACAGACTTGCCATATGCACTCACACACACATCCATACACACAGCATATGGCTCCTTTTCTCATGTCTGCATCTCTTCTAATTGCTCTGTGGAGGTTTATGCCCAGATTTTGTGCATATGTACATTTTTGTATGTATGTTTGTCTTTGTAAATAAACTTTTGATGAAATCCGGCCTTGAAAATATGGATCAGATGAGCAAATCCCTCCTCTCCAAAGCTGTATGACAGAGTTCACTTGTAGGCTAAAAAATGAGATACGATTCAGGACCAGAATATTGGTTTATTTAAAAGCATCAAAGAAAGGTGTTCTTATTTGCTTTCTTTCAGATAGTTCTGATGAGAAGATATCGGTTTCATGTCTGTGCAGTACGTGTACTGCTCGAGGCAGGTTGAGTAGATGCAGAGGGAGGCAGCTAGCCTGATTTGGTCAAAAACATGCCGAGTATGGGGAGGTTGGTTGACCTTGGAGCTTTTCTCCCTCCTCAATCTTTATTGAATGAAATTATGCACAATCGTGAGAACTAAATGTCCAGGGGGAGTAAACAGTACAGTGAAGAAAAAACAAAGAAGCACAGAGAGCCCCCATGTTCCTGGCTTGCGAGTATGTTACCAGTTAGCTCTCTAGCTAGTTGACCAATTAGCCCTCCAAACACACCAAACCTTACTACCTATTTCACACACAGGTGAACTTTTGGGTATCTTTGGCATGAGCCTGCCTAGGCTGAGATGCTGGTGTGACCACTGACCAGAGTGTTCAAAGGTTTGCATGTCAATATGAACAAAACATCCAGAAAAACATTTTTGTTGTATTTTAGAATAGTGTGAGGTGACTACATTTTCAGCATTTAACAAAGCATTTACCAAAATAAAATCAGTAGCATCGCCGTGGTCTGAGGAGTTTTGCACTGGCACTTCGCTCTCTTTCCAATTTGCTGTGTTTTGCCCAATCAGCCTTGCTGAGTCTTTATTAATTTAGTATTTTGTTAGGCACTGTTTTGTGAGACTGAGCTTTGTGCCATTGCGTACTGTCTGGCACAGTAAAGCAAGACTAAATAATGTAATTTCACAAATACACCAATTAGCCCAATGATGTAATCGTAGTCAGATCTACACGTGCCTTTGTAATTTGTTAGTGATATTAATAAGCCTGTTAACTTATGATTTCACAAAGCCTGCAGTTTTTTTTTTACCATCTTTCCCTCCTGCTTTGGCTGCTGCAGTTGTGCTACCTTTAGTCTGTATTATGTGTAAATCTTTGTATTTCTCTAATATTATAATTTTCCTTTCATTTGTAAGATATGACACTGGTGCCAGTAGACCTGTTCATGTTTGTGATTGGTCTGTTGCTGCTTCCTCCGGGAGCGTGCCTATGTTCCCACAGCCCTATGTTCCCACATTCCTAAGATATTTTTCAAAATTAGGCCCTATTTTCCGAGTTTTTAGAAATAATCGTTTTCTTAAGATAAAAACGGAGTTTTCGTGTAAATGAGAGGCCAAACTGCGTGGAAATATCTGCATTTTCCCTTGTGTAAACGGGGCCTTAGAAATGTGGGAACATAGGGCTGTGGGACCATTGGGTTGTGGGAACATAGGGCTGACCCCCTTCCTCCATGCCGGCTCCTGTTGTTCACTTCAAAGAGCCGGCTCTAAGAGCCGTTTCATTCGCGAATGACACATCACTAGTGCCGAGGCTCCAGTACATGGACCTACGAACTCCGATGAAACGCTTCACTCTGCCCGTGTTGGTAAACAGAACACAAAGTGCCGAAGGCTTCACATTCGTGTACATTTATTTTTTTACTGAAGCTATTTGACAAACATTATTTTTTTTTTAATTACTATTATTTAATATTATTGTAACAGAACATTCAAGCAACAACCTGTTTTTTGTGCACTTATTCGCCCTGTCTGTCCAAATGTTCTATTTTGGAATAAGGAGGTGGAAATTAAAAATGTTTTTTTTTTTTATCCGATTCATCGATTAATCAAAAAAATAATCGACCGATTAATCGATTATTAAAATAATCGTTAGTTGCAGCCCTAGTAACATCCATGTGAATGCTAGGACCCAAGATTCCCCAACAGAACCTTGCTTTGTAACAAGATAATCTGTTTTATACACTTCATCTGTCAGTGGTTTTAATGTTATTGCTGATTGCTGGATATTTTCCATTAAAAACATACATATGTCAAGTCAAAGCAATTTTGTACAGATAACCCAAATCAAAAATCCCTCACACAAAAGAGCTTTACAATTTGTAAAGCATATGCACTCTCTATCTTTGTCCCTCAGAAGAGGAAAATCTTCCCTTTAACAGAAGAAAAAAGGAAGTAACTTACGGAAAAGATGGGATTCCTCTTCCAGAACGGACAGACATGCAATAGCTATACAAAGGCGCAATAGGTCACTGTTGAGGCACCATCTTTGATTCATCTTTCATGTCTCATATCAGGATTTCGGGGCGAGGGAGTGAATGTAAAGTCAGCACAAGTGTAGCGATACAAAATGTGTGTGTCTTTGGTCATGCATACGGATGCGTAGTCATGCTTGGTGATGCGTAGACAATGAGGCTGAAGAGTCAGACAGTGATTGAAGGCGTGCGAGCAGGGCTGACTGATCAGTGTGTCAAATCACATCTCCCACTGCGTCAGCTCCTTTGAGACTTTGCTGCGTTATCTACAGAAAGGAACCCAATAGCTGAGGACAATGTGTCTTACTGAAAGAAAAGAGCATCTGTTCTCTTTTTTGCACTCACTTGCAGAAAGTTATAATCCCTCCTGTAACTTCAGGGAGCTTAAATGGGGGACGTTTTAAAATGCTTAGTCCTTTTATTTCCTGAAGTTCTGATGTTCAACATGTGTCACAGTGGCACCTTTCACAATGAAACGGTCACAGTAAAGTGCAGATCCGACATTTTCTGGGGTAGACCAATTACACTGCTGTAATCTACATTAGTCTTGAATTAAAGCTTTAGCTGAGCGCCTGGATGTTTGCCTGACAGTAAAAATGGGTTTACGACTCGAGGCATTGTACTTTTAATGACTGAATCATGCACTCCCATGAGTCACCAACAGCATGATGTCCCTTTGTGTTCTACTCTTTCCCAGCTGTGGTTTGTTGGTTGTGTGAATGAAAATTGTGATGGACTAATCGATTTTAATAAGAAAAGGAGGGGAGAGAGTGGATTATCAAAAACAGTGGGTTGGTCATGTGGACTGTAACCCCTCAGACTTCCTACTACATTACATCTAATTTATATCATTCTTTTCTCACAGAAAAGTATAGTATTGGTGAATTCTCAAGCAACTGTTTGTCTTTTCCAGAAGCAACTTCACATGATAATAACTCATGACATTTAGTGGAACGAATGGTCCATTTGTCTGAATAATCTGATAATAATGAGATAGAACTTGAAGTTATGTAATGCACCCTCTAGCATCCATACTGAAGGTCTTTCAGTTCAACTGCTATAGCAGTGGCCACAAACATGTGACTGTAGTGCTGTATGTGCAGCTCATTTTAGTCCTGTTTTGACAAATAATTTGATAACCTTGTTACCAAGTCTGAGATCACATCAAAACCTGTTTTAATGCAAACCTGGAAATAATCAGAAAGTTTGAGGATTTAGAAACATTTGAAAGCACGACAAGCTCTGACATATAAAATGAAGAAGAAATATATTTCAGATGCTGCACAATTTCTAGGTCAGCGATCAAAATGAAGCAGATTAGTGGCATTGATGTTAACTCCTTTGTAAAAAAAAAAAGAGTCAGATTTCCTGAGCTTTATCCTTCTTTTGAAGTAGCGCTCAGATGACACTCAGGTGGATTTGATCTACTCATCAGAGGCTTGCTCAAGTAAATCAACTTAAAGCCGCTGTTCAGCTGTTAGACTGTAAATATGACTGTGCCTGAAGTTTCCAGCAAAACATTGCTGATTAAAGCCCTGTTCTCATGGGACTAGTATTACCTGGGGACCTTTAGTAATCTGTAATAATTGCAGAGGTCTGCTAATGATCTGCAGTTACTGGTTCCCACCATCCCATTAAGTGTTTATTGTTCTCTGGTGCATTGTTTATCTGTTTCTCTCTGTCCCTTTTGGCCTCACCCCAACTGGTCAAGGCAGATGGCCACCCTGCCTGAGCCTGGTTCTGCTGGAGCTGTCTTTCTGTTTCAAGGGATTTTGTAAATTGGTGCCTTAAGAAATACAACTACACTGAATTGTCCATGTTTGTAATTTGTAAAGTAGATTACCATATTTCACCCAACACATAGGTCCTGTGGTGATAGCAGTTCCATGTGAAACAGCGTCTCAAGTTTTTTATTTGTTGTTTTTTGTCTCGTTCTTTCCCACACTTTTCTACTGCCTCTTTTCCACTTCAAAAATATGGAGACTGTGTTGGCAGTTATGAATGAAAGTTTGGACATCATTTTCAGGGGAATTCAGGTGGCCCATGTCACTACACAGCATGGAAACCCATTCACAGAAAGATTACACTCAAATCCATCAGATGAGCAAAATTTCGAAGGGCGTTTAGACGGATGATGTGCCAGCATTCGGTGAGGAACATTTTGCTTTCTTTCAGCAGGCTCGAGAGTCATTATGTAGCCTATTTTCCAGGAATAGTGTCAGTAAATTCGAGTAAAACACTGATTTCACTTATCCTGTGTGAATGCGCTGCACAAAACACAGATGTGGGGGGGGGTAATTTCCAAATCACATGTCCCCAGGTAATACTTGTCCTGTGAGAATAGGACTTAAGTAGCATGGTGATGGTGGAAAAACTGGAATCAGAACTAAGTGAAAATGTCAGAGGTGAGATTGTGGCTCTCTCAGTGCTCAGTCACGGCTAGACTGAAGGTTTCTAAAGGGGCAGCACATGGTTTCTAAAGGGGCAGCACATGGTCTCTAAAACACTTTGTGAAACTGGATCAGTTGTATCCAAAGCACCATCAGGCACATGAAAAGAGATTGCGCCATCAGAAGATCAGTACGTCGAGTATACTGAAAGTGTGAAAAGCAGCTTCATTAGAGAAACATTTCTAATGGTCATTTTTTACTACAGAAAAAGCCAAAAAAATACATATTTGGCGAAGCAAATTGGTCGGTTTAAAATTTCTAGGAGACGGTGATGCAAAGAAGCATCTAAAGACTGTAACTAGACTGTCAGCAGCAGTATCATTTTCATCACTGTTTCTCATCCCACATGCTACGAGCATAAAGATAAGAGTTTACTCCCACAGTAATCCAAATCTTTCTTATCAGATGATTCTCTATTATGAGCCATATCAGATACCTACGACAACAACATGAACCCTCTGAGAGCTGCAGTTACACACAAAAGTAATCAGCGAGGCTTTAACCTTTGTCTAATGTGGGTGTTTAGGTTGCTTTATCTGTGTTGCACGACATTGTGTAACAGATCTGATTTCAGCAAAGAGCATCTTTAAGTGTTGAAAATCATCTAATTTGATCGTTTATCACCTATTTGTTAATTAACAATACTTGCTCCTCGATGACTCCAGGAGTTTTTGAATACATATGTCTGAAATGTTAAATGATTTCCGTGTAGCTATAAAATATCCTTTGTTCTCATTTATACTCTCTGCACCCTGCCTCCTTCGCTTGAGGTCACTGCTATATGGCACTCGAGGTTAGTATAAGTGATGGGTCAGCAGAGAAAAAGCTGTGGTGATATAAGGTGTTTTTCTGCTCGGAGATGTTCAAGTCCAGGTTCCAATACAAAAAGAGTCTCTTTGTACATAAAGATGCATAAAAACACACTAAAAACAATTAACAAGGCCTAACCTGATGAAAAACACGCCCCGGGGTTGTGACAGCTTGTGAAACACTGTATTGTCTAGAGCACATCATCAGGCTGATACAGACCTGTAGTTGAAGTTCACATCCATAGTTACTTGTCTTTCTAACCACCTACATGTAAATGCAGTCTTATAGTCTTAATACCTCTTGTCATGTTCATTGTTCAGTGTTTTCCACTTCATGCTTATGCACTCATGATAGTCAGTCCTAATTTTAAAAAAGAGACATCTAAGTGCTAAAATGAAGGCAACTAGACTTGCTTTAGTTTGTTTAAGACTCTATACCTCTCATCCAAAAGGCTTTTTACTTATAATTTACCTATAATTTTATCACTCTGATTGTCCGTCTTTTACTATGTTGCTCCATTCTGTGCACACACAATATCTTTTACATGTTTGTCCATCACGGTAATGGGTTCATCCTCTGTTGCTAATCCCCCTTTTTCCCCCATAAAAAGTTTTTTTTTGGGTGGAGAAAGAGGACAGCACACCTCTGAGATATTTCTTAATCTTAAATTAACCCTAAATCTTAAATTTAAGTAGTTAATTTGTAATTTAGGGTGTATGAAAACCAAATGAGAAAAAAGCATTCAATAAATAGTAAATAACTAAACAAAACTGTCGCCAGCACTCAGTTAATTGAAAGGATATTTTGAAACAGGTTGAAAAATGTGTCAGAAGTCTGTCGGAATTGAGTTGTTATCTGATGCACAGCAGGGCCGCTGCTGCTGAGGGACCATCCTTCCGGCTCCATTATTTTGTATACGCTGGGTACAATCATTAGTTGAATGCTCGCAATGTAAATGTATGTCGTCTGAAGGCTGCTGGATTACTGATGAGCCGCTCACTTACTGCACCGCACGACACTTGTGAGTTATTTCATGCTGCAAGGGTTCAAACAGAGCAGCACAACAACACGAAAATGACAAAAAGTTATGTTTCCTATCATACTTTTCCAAGTGCGGGTCAAGCAGCACTTAATCAGGATATTAAATGAGCACCAAAGTTGGGAGCCTATGGCGCAGGTTCCCATTAGCTAGACTGACAGCAGTGGGAAATCTGCTGCAATAACTGCAACCTCCCCTGCTCTCTGCAGATGTACAGTAATTAGCCCATCCGCTTATAATAGCTTAACGATTACTGGCATGTCGCCATTTGTTATTTGGGAGATTTGCTTTGTTGACTCATTTGGGAGTAACTGATATGAGTTTTTGATGCAATTACTCATCATTAAGGATTTGGTTGTTGCTGTTGTTGACTCTTATGAAGGCTTACCCAGGAGGAAGATTAAGCCGGAAATTGTTTTTGCTTTGTTTTTTCAAAAGGAAAGACAAAAGCAATATCCTTGATGGTGAAACAAGTGAGGGTATGTTTTTGACAGGTTGCAGGGGTAAATGACCCAGTGTTTGGGCTTTAATAACACGAGGTATTAGTGGTAGAGCAGACCACAGACAGAGGTATGACTTGGTTGCAGAAAGTTTTTGTTGTTTTCTTCAGATTTTATCAGCGAAAGGCATAAAATCCCACAAACCACTCATGGAACTAATGGAATACACTTTTCTGGTGCTTTAGACAGACTTCATATTTTTATACTTTGCTTTGTGTTTTCTGGCTACGTTTGAGCAACCACTGTCCTTGAGATATCATACATGAGTACTTTTAGTGAACAGCTGGCAGCTTTTATCGCTGCTGACAGACACATCCATTGTGTGACCGCTGTAGGTTTCAAAGCGTGGAGTCATTATTTAGAAGTACAACAGCTGGGCAACAAGGAACATTGTTACCTAATATAGTCTTGCTCATCACCACTTGCCAAAACACAATATCCTCTCTTTTAAAGAGAGTTTTTTACCTTGCTAACATGTCCGTATGGTGATTTTTATATGCTAGAAGACATCATGGGTGAAACAGGCAGCCTTGAAAGAGCATTTCACCTTAAAATTGCAACATACCGATGGCAGTCTCAAAAACACAGATTCAAGCTTTCATACATAACAAACCCAAAGAACCGAACCTGTCGGCTTGTGGAGTGAGACTTTTTGTATCTTCCGTTTCTTTTTCTTCAGAATCGCTTTTTGGTTCGAACATGTATGGATAAATTCTACCAATATTATGGTAGTTTGAGTACACCTGTAGCAAATGGGTGGAGGCTAAAGAGGAAGTGTCTTCTAGAGGAAGCAACATCTAAACCATTCGAAGACAGGAAGGGATTATTTTTAGGGAAAAAACTTCTAAATATATAACTGATACATAGAGATGAGTTATAGGGGTTAAATCAAGGACCAGAGAGAGACTTTAAAAACAAACAAGAGAGCTCACAACATAGAGAGACCAGCAAATTCATGTGATGTAAAGCACAAGGAGTAGCGGCCGATTTGGCTGTTAATCAGTCTGTAGATATTAGTTTGTCCAGGAACCTATAGCATGAAAGTAGATTGAAAGCAGGTCCAAAGTATACGTTGGAAAATAATCAATGAATTTGTGTGGAAACACAGGTTTGCAAAATGGGAGGAGCTTGCTGCAGGGTTTGCGTATGATATACCTCTCTAAAATGATCTCAAATCCCTTTTGAAAGACACTTTTGGTTTCTTTAACGTAGAACATGAAACAACATGTTTTATTTATTTATTATTATTATACATATACATAAAGTTCATCTCCAATCGTTGATTTAATCCCTAAAACCTGATCTTTGTCACAGTTACATATTTAAAAGTCTTTTTCCATGACCATAATCTCTCTCTACCATAAAAAAGCTTGGTCTACACTGTTGCTACCAATTTCACCCCTGATATCTTTCAGCATATAAAAATCACCATATGGACATTATAACAAGGTAAAAACCTTGATTTGATCGAAGGTCTGTTTAAAAGAGAGGATACTGCATTTTGACAAATGGTGATAAACAAGATGTTTTTGAGACTGTCATCAGAACCCTGCAGTTTTAAGATAATAAAATATGGTGTTTTTTTAGCATATAAAAAGCATCTTATGGACATGTTAACAAAGTAAGAAGAAAAGTGATTTTCACCAGAGGGGGTCTTTACATCATGATTTTCTGTCAGTTGTGTTTGCTGCAATCCCTAAATGCTACAATATCCATTAACCTCAACCACTGCTGCTATGGAGAAGAAGCTGATCCCACAGAAGCACAAAGCAAAGCTGTAGTAGTAAACCTGAAACAATACACCACACCATATTGACTGTATTTTTACAAAACTGACCCAGATTCCAAAAGTGAACTCATCGATGCAGAATATTTTGTCAGGTTTCAACAAAGCATAAAATTTGCCACTGGCAGCTCACACGACTGACAACTTCAAGCTCTGTGACTGGGAGTTTCTTTACAAAATGGTTCTTGAGATTTGTCGTTATCTTCTATTCTGCTTTTCTTTCTACACAGATTTCTACTTCTCTAAATGTCTAGAAAATAAATAGGTATATTCACTCATCTTGTATACATATGATTCAATCAGTTATATCCACCCAAGCCTAGATGTGCTTCAACCCTGCCACCAAACATTGTCCATGCAGGAAATGAGCAATACCTATATCTCTGAAATCCAAGACGCCCAACATATGTCTCACTAAAGTCCATGTAACCCATGTCTAAAAATGTCATCATTCAACTTTAAGACTCAAAGCCCATATTTTGACCTTTACCTCACCAAAGAAGTGCTTACTGGGATAAAGTGAATATAATTTTAGTTCACCAGCTCATGATTGGTGTTTCTGTAGAAAACTACATTTATGTTGGACATAAGTCATGTGTGTGTGTGCTTTGTGAATGTAGGCTTCTGTGACATTCACGCTATATAAATAATTAGTACTTTAGTCACACCATGCACCCATTTAGATTCCATAATTGGAAATGAATAATTCTGAATTACAGCCAAAAAGCTGCTGTATGTAAAGGTTTATGAACTAATTATTTTCCCTTGTATGCCCATAGAGAACTACACTGGAATGAAATTGTGGAAGAGAACAAACTTAAATGACTTTCCCCCAGGACAGTATTTCAACAATCCTCACTCATACTTTTCCTCCCTGTTCATTTGTGTTCGCTGCTTTTGCCAAATGAAGTCTCTGACTTTATTCCTCTCTCTGCCTCTCAAATGGCTGTCTGAGTCGCAGAATGTGGCCTCGGCTGTGACAGAGCACACACACCGCCACCAGAATGTTAATACAGCCCCACATTACTGTTGAATAATGTCATAAAATCATTGCTCATATTTTTATAACCACATTTCTCTGTTGCTGCAGATATTAAGGAGTCAGCCTCAAGGCAGACATATTGCCTGAGCTCCAGAGGAGGGGGGGTGATTCTTAATACAAATTTACTCTCCCAATGTCACCTGCTGTTTGGACAAATAATCCTTTTCCTGGTGGATGTGTCCTTGGTGGAATCATCTCCGATGGCTTGAGATGTTGACAGAGGATGGAAAATGCCATGCATAACAAATATTGATTCAGCAGACGTGCAATCAATAAGCCGTGATTAGGGGAAGAAAAAGGCAGGTGAAGCACATGAGGGCTTGTCCACTTGCTGATGCGACTGCGATCTGACATACGCCGGGCTATTTTTTACCGCCGCACACAAATAACGCACACACCCTGAGACACACGAGGAGACACACACCGGCGGTGACCCTGGAAGATGAGATTACAGAGGCACAAACACTGACGCAGCACATGCACAGGTGCAAACAAAGGCAATTAAACACACATCATTTCACACACGCGCCACAATCAGATACATTGCCGAGATAAGGATCGGTGGACAAACACAGGAGCAGCTTCTGCAGCTCCGCTCTATCCTTCACAATGGCGTGGTGACCTTTCAGAAACATTCCGGGCAGGCAGAAACAGAAGTAAATGATCGGTGGCTGCCCGGGATGAAGAGGGATTACACACTCAGTCCTGCTAATCAAATGAAAGAGCAGAAAAATTGTATTAGGTGGGCAAATAATTGAGTTAGAGCTATTGAAGGACACTTGCAGCCACAACTGCTCAAGCTCAATACTGAGTACAGTATCACACAAACACCTCGTCCTTTATTTCAACAGGAAAACGTTGTAAAAAAAAATCCTCACTTGTAAGATCACAAACACAAAAAGACAAGGAGACCTGATTCTATCGCTGATTGATTAGCAAAACAGGATTTAAAGAAGACGTGCAATTTTTTTCACACAAAAGAAGTTTGATGTTTGGTTAAGACTTGAATAAGCTAAAACCCCAAAAGTAAACTGAAAGATGGCATATATCCACCTTTTTAGCAAATGTCCATTATCATTGCTGATCATTCCCATACATGTGGGCCAGAAGAGACTTCCTCCACCTTATAGGAGGCCACCACATTCAATGGTGGTAGAGCCGCAATTTTGCACTTTTGGCATTCACCCAGAACACTTGAGTCTGAGTCCCTTGTCAGATCATTATCATTGTATTATTTTTTGCCTTGGGTTGCGTTTTGACTCTGACTTTCACTTGCTGTTGTTTAGTCAAAACTGTTTGGTCAGACTCAGAGAGGGATCATGGTTTTGGTTAAAATACACCCTGTTGCTACTGTAATGAACCAAGTAGTTTGATGCCGCCACCACCTTTGTTAACCCAGCCTGGTCCCGTGTTCAGAGGACCGAAAACATGCACCACAGACAGGTTACATGACAAAAATATTTAATTCTTTCTTTAAGACTCAATTAGTTAAATATATATAAAAAATATTGGTGACACACCCTAGCAGCTGCTTGTAGTAAGCAACACCCCTTTAAAAGCAGGTAATTACCCGACAGCCCAAACATACTGCACTGCAAGTGAATGAACCCAGATCATAAAAATCAAACCAATAGCACTGAAAGAAAAACACATGGGAAAATGGCAGCTGGTTACAGATTGGGCTGTAGCATCGTGTTAAGGTGCACCGAGCATATTGTACGGACATAGTACAGGATTTCTGGAGAATTTAGAACTTCCTACTGTGTTTGGGTTCCGTGGATGTACATATTAAAGCAGCTCAATAGGTGTGGATGATGGAGAATCTCGTTGCACAGTCCTCATACCAAACAAAGTTATTTGGCCTTCATGCAATAGACGATCATCAGTTATCGCCTAAAGTAGGCAACTACCTAAAATTGTTCTCTCTGATTCAAAATAGTAATAGAGGCCCTCCCCTTTTCCTCACCATGCAACATTTATCAAATGTTACAAAGCTCCTTTTTGTAGATTTCCGGTGTGACGACACTATTCCTCATGACTGCAAGAGCAGCCCACGTTATCAGGGTTACTTCCTGTCTCTCACTGATCAGAATGGATTGTAACGCACCCTCTGGCCTACTAGAAAGTGGGGAAGGTCCCTACTGATCCATATCCATAGGAATAATGTGCCGTGATAATGGCCATTTAATTGGGTGATAGCTTCCAAACCCAACAATCCCATCAGTTCCGTGAAATTCCCACCTGAAGCTTTCTACTTGCAAACAGTCTGTACGACTGTTTACCAGCAATCGATATTTTTCAATATTGAGACTTATTATCTATTACTGCTTACTATTACTGGAAGTTAAATTGCATCTGTGTAGATGGGGATTGAAGGGACCTTACTGCTCTCTGTTAAGAAACCAATGTCTCATTTTGTACAAAATAATTGTAAAGCATGTCAGTCCCCAAAACTTGGCAAACTGCATATGTGTAAGCAGAACCTGATGACAATACATTTCTGAAAGAGGCTTTATTATATGAAGACTTTTGTCTTGCTCTCTGTCATCAGTTTATCACTTTGTAACCCTTGTTTGCCCTCCCTCCTTTCTCCTCCTGTCAACTCCTTTTCCTCCCTGTGCTCCTCTTCTCTCCCTGTCTTCTTCACTTTCCTGTCCCTTTAATCTCTTTCTCGCCCTCGCTGCTGCTTTCTCTCAGTCGCCCTCTCCGGGTTTGTAATGGCTCCTGTCATGCAGGAGGATGTGATGAGGGACGGGGGCAGAGAGGCGACATTCCCTGAGGCACAGAGTCCGCCAAGATCCTAATTTTTCAGCATCAGACAGGATGTGTTGTTGTTTAAAGTGACCTATAAGGTTTTGTTTTTACATTCGACTGTCAAGTTCAGAATTGCAGTGGCTTTTTAATGGTTGAATCTCAACAACAACCATAATCAGTATACTTTTGTTTAAAAAAGCATATTACAATTCTTTAGAAAATGCAGCTGTATACATAAATGAATGAATGACTACACAGTCACTTACACAGTTTACTAGGGATGTCAGTCAAGTCTTTTTTGGCCCTGATCTGAACCGAGTCCTTTATTATTTAGTGTCTGCCAATACAAATTCCCAATCGAATACTATTTTTCTAAATAATACACACTTCACGTACATTGAAGTTATTAAAAGTAATCCAATATTTGTCTGATTTACTGCATGTGGGATGCAGGGATAAACCAACGCTTATTTCAGTAACTATGACTTGCATAAACCTCCGATAGGGTGTCCAGAGGGTAGGGTGTATCTCCACAAGCTCCAAAAGCCAGCAAAAAACTGTATTCTCGATATACATCAGAAGATGTATTTTAGATTAGCCGCAGTACTTGGTTGCACCACCAGGTAAAGCCTTTTACTATTTAATGATGTAGCGACATGAGTAGGTGGTCACTCAGATTTTGGTCAGTTCGTGTTGGCAAGTAGAGAGTGTTGTAGGAGTTTAGCTAGCAACGGGCCACCATGACAAAGACTTCTGAATGGCCTCTGGCTGGAGCTCATATGTTTAAAACGGAATGGATTCGAAGAGCGTTCCTCTATCCAAGTGGCATATGTAACAAACCTGCCTTTGTGGCCCAAATCATGTGTCTATATTTATATGTAACTGAGACAATAAATTGATGCAGTTTATTGTCTCTCTGCATCTTCATTCCTGAGCTGGTTTTGTTACAGTGTGTGACTCCTAGAGGTTTCCACTGAAGCCGAAATGTCTTTGATGCCTTGAAGCCCTTCAAAAATGTCACTGTGTTTTGTGAAAAGGGTGTACTAACCTCCTAAGTGTCACTTATTGCTTTTCAAATTGCTCCATTGTGTCCTAATGACTCTTTTGCTCTGTCTCTTCCCTGTTTGTCAAATTCAGCAAAAGGTTGAAGGACAGAACTTGTTCATATGCTATTAGTCCTGCTTAGCCATCCCGTTCTGTAGAATATAACTGTCTGCTGCACCTTAGCATCATTTTGCTATGAGAAAAAAGTGTTCTGTCTTGTTTCTATTTCTTTAAAAAAAAAAAACACTAATCTTTGTAGGCGTGCGTAAGTGAAGGATGCAGCTTTGGTGTACATTTGCATGCAGGGAGGCGAGCATTGTTATTTAAATTGATAATCTATTGCAAAAACTAGCAGGGCCACCTCACTGCACTGAGTTTTGGATTTTAAAACCTTAGGTGAAAAGAGGATACAGACTAAGTGCATAATTTAGAAAAATATTCATATTTAAGGAATCTCAATAGTGAACAACTCAAAAGAGTGCGCATGGAATGAAAAAAAAAATACTCATAGAAAAATAAACAACAAAACACAAGGTCAATTATTATGACACATATGAGACTGTCCCCTCAAGAAAAATGACAGCATTATTTGTTTGAGCAAGAATCCAAAATCAGATTTGTTTATGTTCAGGTGAGTCATGACGTGATCACTGTTTATTTTCTATTTCAAATAGGGCTGCAACTAACGATTATTTTAATAATCGATTAATCGGTCAATAATTTTTTCGATTAATCGATGAATCGGATAAAACAGTTTTTGTTTTTTTTAAATTTCCACCTCTTTATTCCAAAATAGAACATTTGGACTGATAGAGCAAATAAGTGCACAAAAAACAGGTTGCTGCTTTATAATATTAAATAATGATAATAAAAAACCTAAATATTTGTCAAATAGCTTCAGTAAAAAAATAAATGTACACAAAAATATATACAAATGTATGATATACACCTGCAAAATATGTAGGCTACTTTTTAAGAGGCATTTTTGTTGTTTAAAGGCCCTGAGCTGTTGGAACAATAAATAAATGATAAACTAGAAAAGCACTGGGAGAGTGCAGACCTCCGCCAAGCAGCTCTTGTCCACCCATTAGGGCTGGTCCGAATAGCAATTTCTGTGCTCGGGATATTCGGGTCCAATTAATGAAGAATATATTTCGGGGGGAGGGGGGGGCACCAAAATTTCTTGTCCCATTATCAACATTTCCTGAAAATTTCATCAAAATCCGTTCATAACTTTTCAAGTTATTCTGCTAACAAACAAACAAACAAACAAACAGACGTACTACAAAGTACGCAAGTATGTACTCGGCGTACTTGGTATTGAGAAACGGCTGCGGAGAACAGACGCTCAGATGGTGTTTCCGTTTCAGGTGCTGTATCATAACCGTGGTGCTCCCATGTGATGTCAACCGCTTTCTCTGCGTTGGTCATTTCGTAGAATTTACTCAATTTCCTTTGAAAATACCACCTCCGCTCTACCTCCGCCTCGCTCCGTTCAACTCGCTCTGCAGGTTGAGATTTTTTATTTTAACTTTATTTCAGTCAGCCAGCACTGACAAAGCTCTGCAGGTGAAGTAAACATGAAGTAAACGGCTCCGCGACATGACGAGTGACGCTTAAATCGGGCGACACAACGAATCGATAATGAAATTCGTTGCCAACACTTTTAATTATCGATTTTTATCAATTTTATCGATTCCTTGTTGCAGCCCTAATTTCAAACCTACCTTATTTTTTAAACCATGACCATGCTTGTTCCCTAACCTGCAACATGTTTATTATTATTATGAAAGTGTGCAATTCTTGATATTTAACATTTGACATGGTTTGGTTTGGTTTGGTTTAGGCACAAAAGCAACAACATTAGGGAAAAATCACAGTTTGGTTAAAATTGCTACTTAGTTAAGGATTGGGGAACATTGTGGTTTGGATTCAAAAGATTACTTCGTTAATGTCATGCCATGTTTTGTTGTCCCACCCATCCACCCTGACCACCTCCCTGTCCAGGCTTTGTAGCTCATATTGTGACTAGGGCTGGACCCGAATATTCGGTCGTTGTATAGGCAACAACCCCCCAGCTCCACAATGCCACATCGAATATTCGAATATTTGGTATTAATTGGACCCGAATATCTGAAACACAGAACTTGCTACTCGGACCAGCCCTAATTGTCACACTATTTTCCGTCTTTCCCTTTAACAGACAAGAGTTGTAATTTCCTCAAGAGAGCTTTGTCACATTTACCTAAAGGACTTAAGCTCTGAATTGTCTTGGGAGGGCAGTTTTTGAAAGCTGAAAATGCATCTAGATCTTGTTGTAGAATAATAAGCACAAGGGAGGCACCAATGGCATGAACAGCAATCTGATTCCTACTACTGGATGTGTGCAGCATCATTCAGGTTCAAATAAAAAGTAAAAATATCTGGTACATGGTTGGTTCTCGCTTATAGTAGAGTTGTTTCTCTTCTGTACACACACATGTGCACACACACATGTGCACACACACACACACACACACACACACACACACACACACACACACACACACACACACACACTGCTTCACATACAGGGAGCTTGTAACAGAGGTGAGTTGTAGTATTTTGTCAGCAGTTCTAGGGTGTGAGAAGATTCTTTTAACAGTAACAGTTGAGACTAAATTGTTACATACAACCTGCACAACTACACATGTAACAGCGCTTCGTGTGTGCGCGTGTGCGCAATGAGGAATGTTAACAGAGTCCAGATGTGGGGAAGTGAGAGAGGGAGGCACGCCGCTTAATGGTGACTCAGTGGAATTTGACACAGATCCACCATTTCCATTCACAGTTCTGTCATCTCCACACTGTGTTCAAAGTGTCAGCTGCTGCAGTGGGTGAGTCAGAGCACAGAACACTACTACAGCCTACTGCAGCTCCCAGAGCACCACCAAACAAACAGGACAGGCTCTTTGTCAGCACAGTTACAGCTGCTTTCACACAGGTGTGTACAAGAGCAAACAGACTAAGATATTTTCTGATTGCTTTATTTGTTTATTTCTACAGATATATTTTTTCTGCAGTGTCAATTACATGCCTTTCAGGGTTGTTGTTTTTAAACCCAGAAACACTGCCAGCAACGCTTCAAAGATTTATAAAAAGCCTCATACACACAGATGTTACTTCATGGGAAGGAAGTTTAGCCGTGGTGGTAAAAGCCAGGCTTTATTGTTCCAAAAGTGAACTAAACTTAACCCAGTTGTTTGGGGGAAAATAACTACAAACAGGGCTGCTCAGGCTCCCCTGGCCATACCCGGATGAAGCATATGTAAAGTGTGTCAAAATATTGAATGATATTCAGTTCTAAAATAGTTTCAGGTATATTTTTCTGAAGCTGAGTATGCCACAGCAAACAGCTACACCTGCTGAGCAGGTGCTCACATGACAAGCAAGCGGACTTGAGCTTCTGTTTCACAGCACTTTTGGAAGCGGTCATTATTCATACAGTGCAAGAATGAAAGGGACCTGGGCAACATAAACAACATTTTGCCCACTTTGTTTATAATTGTTGTCTATAGAGATGATCATGTGATGGTCATATTGTCAGTACTGCTCATTTCAAATACTTAGAAAGTATACACAAAACACAGTCTAATACTACAGCCAGCGCTGGTCTCATGATTCATGGCTGTTGCTGAGCTGAAGATTCAGTACTAAGGAGGTCAAGGTTAAATGTTCTAGCTTGTGTACCAAAAATGTGTTATTAGCGTAACTTTTGAGTATCTTGATCATTGGAATACCAGTCCAGCATGCTCATGAATTACATGACCTTTTCCATCCAAACATTCAGTGCCATTTCATGTAGTATAGTGGGTAGAATGGTTTGATGTGTAGTGCATCTGACCCTTATGCAAGACACTGGAGTTCACATACTGCAATACTCCAGCCATTACTAGTAATCCACATTGGAGGACAGAGGTGTGTAAGTTTGATCAGTACTCATTTTGACCTCTGCTTTGTAAGTGTGGATCAAGCTTCAGGTGGGTGGTGGGTTATCACTGAAACTAAGATAAACTCTTTACTATAATTACACTTACGCAGACATTTAAAAAAAAAAAAAAATTGCTCTT